>JASANC010004426.1:0-135855 GCA_030248135.1 Theristus sp. LFF4_11
AGGACCAACTCCAAAGTTGCAAGCTGCCGCTGAGCAGGCTGTTGGTGCTTTCATCGATTCTTTTGTACCTGAAGAGGTACCTGCGAAAAAACAACAACGCCGCACACTCAAGCCAAAGCTCCTGCCACCTCCATTGTTTGAACCCCAGTCAAACTTGGAGACCATCGTTGATTCAGTTCCTCCCGAAAAGCCGGCAACAGCAAAAAGAAAAGCAGCAAAACCTCTTGCACCACTGATACTGAAGCGAGGAGGAGATCCACAGAACAACGTTGAGAAGCCTCCAGAAAAGAAGAAGAAAGCTGAGGAGGACAAACCAACCGTCAAAAAATCGGAACCACCAGTTTCAAAAGCCGTGGACACAAAAGCTACGGTCTCTGTTGGCGAGTCAAAAGCTGGCGAGTCAAAAAAAGAAGACTTGATTACAGGTTTTGCGATCAACGTGTACATTTGCTCAAAGTGTTGCAGTGAATTATGAGCCAACAACTCATAGAAAATTTTTTAACAAAAAAAATATGTCTTTTTACAACGTTATGTGGGGGGTTTGTTGGTGTACGGAGAAACGGTAAAGTCTGTTTTTGACTGTGAATGACAAGTCAACGGTTTTCTTGATTAGTTTGGCAAGTGACTCTCTTTTGTTTCGAAACTCTTTGAAGGTGTCTGACTTGGTAGCGTTTGCAGTTTCCGTAAAACACATTCAGAAGTTGAAAGGTTGCAATGATGTGATTCTGGTGTGCAAGCAGTTGTTTTTGTTCTCGCACATTGATGCCCGTTTATTCCCACCAAGCAGTTGGGTGCAGGTTGTTTCGTTTATTCAAGATTGTGTAACATTGCTGTCTGATTTTGTGGTTGCGTGTGTGAGCATGTTGAGGTAAAAAAAATCTATTTAAGTTGGTTGGACCTTATATAAATAGGCACTGTTTGTGCCACATAATCATTCAATATGAGTTTGGAAGGACTTGATGAGATTGATAAGCACTTTGTTGAGGCACACGCACAAAGCGTCCGTTGCGCAATTGAAGACAACATCAACAACTGGTGCCCACGTTGCTGCCACCCCGCGGAACAAACATTGCTACACATTTGTCGACAACAGTGGTGTGTTATTTTTGAACGCAATGTTGAGATAGTTTGGAATGCTATTCCCAATCGTGATCTTTGTTGGGAGCGTTTCATTCGTTTTCTGAATGACAGCCCCCGCCAAAACATGTACTGAAACACTGGTTTGACAATTTCATTTCGCACAAAAAATCTTTTTACCGTTTGAAAGCAGATATTGCGAAAACCCTTTATGTCATGAATCCAGACGATGGTAATTATGCTGACTGTGTACATGATTAAATTGCACCATGTGATGAAATCTGTTTTCTCGTGTGAGTCATTGTAATGAAATCGGATTTGCTTTATATTGCATACATATTGCGAAATCTCTTCTAGACGAAATGAGTCATAAACATGCTTGTTTCGTTGTTGAACTTGTCAAGGGGTTACTTTTCATTTACGAGTTTGCTTCACGATGACTGACGACTTGGTTACCAAGATTCAAGAAGCAAAGGTTGCATCGACTGAGCCGTGCACTGAGTTTCCAGACTCATTCCTGAATGTGGCATGTGGTTTATTCATTGAAGACAAAGCACTGAGCGACGAAATTCTTCACTATCTCCTGCAACTGCCGTGGCTTGCTCCCGAAAAAACATCCGTCTTCGTCGCTGGAAAATGGCGCAACATCTGTCGAAGACAAGTGGCCTACAGTGAGGAGGGCTTGACGTACAAGTACAGCGGCACCGCAATGCCTGGCCAACCATGGGATCCGGTCATCAAAGCGCTCGTGGATCGTGTCAACACGGTCACCAGACGTGGTTTCAACTACGCCCTGGTCAACCTCTACCAGTCCGGGAAAGATTACGTGGGGCATCACAAAGATGGCAAGATCGGCATGATCGACGACGCTCAGATCGCAAGTCTTTCATTTGGTGCTTCTCGTAAGGTGATTTTTTCTCGACCAGGCAGCGTGGTCGCTGTCCCAGTGAAAACTGGTGATTTGTTGGTAATGCGACCTCCGACGAACGACATTTTTACTCATTCTGTTCCAGTTGATTTGAGTGTAACTGAACCAAGGGTCAGTGTCACTCTGCGTGAACTGATTACTTGATTGTTTTGTTGTACTTTGTATGTGTTTTATTGCAACTCATTGAATAAAAATTGCGAAATCCAAAAAGAAAGGCATGCAAATGCCACATAATATTTTAGACTCCACCCACTTATTGGTAGCCATCGAGATATATAAAACTGCGTAGTTCTAAAGATCTTTCATTCACTCTTCAACCTGACAACAGCAATCAACAACAACAGCCATGCCTGCGTTCCCAATGACGGTGCAAGTGCCCAGTGACGAGTTCGAGATGTACGAAGCGTGGGCTCGTTCAACGTTGGAGAGCGAATTGTCGAAAATCGATGACCTGTTTGTCGAGCAACACGTGGAGTCCGTGTTTCATGTTGTTGAAGGAAACATCAAGGACTGGTGCCCGCAGTGCAACGATCACGACGATGGAAATCGACGCCACCGGTGCGATATGAGTGTGGCCGCCAACTTTCTGCAGTTCCACAACCAAGTGTGGGACGAACTCAACCACAAACTGTTGTTCGACTGTTTCGTCACCGCACTGGAGGGCTCACGCATCATTCGTCGAGCGGTGATTCGCTGGTTTTGCAATTTCAACAGCCACAAGGAGACCTACAAGCGTCTCGTTGAACCGCTGTCGGCCGCACTCAGGGTTCGCTACTTCTGTGATACTACGATGGACGATATGTGGTAATCGAAATGGCAAAAAGAAGAAGAAAAACAAAAAATCAACAAAAAAAAATGAAAAAAAATATAAAAATACAAAAAGAGGCCTATGGCACAAATAAACTCTGGCCTTCGGGCCACATAAATTACATAGCTTCGTTAAACAGTATGCAGAAATGCTGACAGCATTTGTACCGTGCGTGCCAATACATTGCGAAATTCCTACCGCTTTGAACCTCCATCTGCACACCCTGTACACTTTGTGTGCACACCCTGTACGCTCTGTGCACACACCCTGTACACTCTGTGCACACACCCTGTACACTCTGTGCACACACCCTGTACACTCTGTGCACACCCCCTGTACACTTTGTGCACACACCCTGTACACTCTGTGCACACACCCTGTACACTCTGTGCACACACCCTGTACACTCTGTGCACACACCCTGTACACTCTGCACCCACACCCTGTACATCAACCCCCCTCCCCCTCCTCCCACTGCTGACTCACTATGCGCGCCAAAAAGTACACACATAAAAACCACCCCCAAAATCACCTACAAAAAAAGTGCTCCGTAATGGCCAGCCCTACTCTACTGTGGTGATTACATTAAAAAGCTTTATGTGAAGACAAAGTTGCACTTTATTGGACAAATATTTTCAAAACCAAAGCAACATTTCAAAGGTGACACACAATTCCGTGCGCATTTAGCATCGATCCAAAGACAGCCATTATGTCATGGTAAGCCTCCGGACACAGAAACTGAATGCACTGCATCAAATTGTTGCGCTTGACGTCTTGTGCCATGCTGAAATGAAAATGATGGAAATTATTTCGAAAAAAATAACACACACATACACACTCACACACAAACACTCTTGTGATCGTGTGCACTATGTAACACAATGGGGCCGAACAGCCAATCACTGCGCTTGAACTTTTTAATTCAGTCCCATGGGGTGCCAACAGCTAAAAAGTGATGACTACGCTGACCAACTATGACTATTGTTTCGAAAGCAAACCGGCAGACAAGCGCGGCATGTTGCGACGCGAGCGACATCATCTGATGCATGGTGGTCTCCTGCGGCAGCATGGCCAGCGCCACACCGGTCGTCTCACGTGTGTCCACCTGAAAAACACGCTTCGTGTCGGAATTCTAGGTAAAAACACCAAAATGCGGTAGTTCTGTTGATTGAAAAACATATGAGAACAGCAAAACAAGATCTGTCGCTGAGAGCTATTTTCATCCCGCATATTTGAAATAGTGTTCTTCTAATTTTTCAGATTCGCCCAATATGAATGAATAATATGAAAAGAAATTTGTCCAAAAAACCACTTTCAATTTTTTTTCAAGTTTTTTCACGTTTTTTTTTGTTTACATTTACTTGCTTTCTTGGCTCAAACGACAATTATTATTACGAACTTGAACATGGCGGCAGTACGTGACGATGCATCGGCCGTTGTCACGGAACCATTCGTTGATGGCATGCTGTTTTTGCTGGTACGCCGCTGTGGAAAAACAGGAAAATTTCAAAAATTGCGTCACAGAAATTGCATTAACTTAAAACTATTTGGGACTTTCAAGCAGCTTGTCATTTTTCTCACCGGTTTCTTTGTAAGGAACAAAACCAGCGTTGTTGCCAAAACCGCGGAACGCTTCAATACCATCCAATAAGACGAAAACGTACAGTAGAAACCGCATCACGCATGCAGTGCGTTTTGTTTTCATGTTTCAAGGTCTCAGTATCATACGCTGTTCTTACAGTTTTATCGGAGTTCCTGTGGTTCGCAAAATAAAATGAAATGAAAAATGATTTTTTAAAAAGGTAGAAGGTACAGTGTGGCTGATTGGGCCTTTAAGCTTGTGCTGAACTGCTGAAATAAAATTTGTGAAACGCTTTTCTCAAACAGAACCATATTTGTCGGTCTGCAAAACTTGAATAACAAGTTTTCAAATCTATCTGCAAATTAAAAACTTTTTCGCTTTTTGGGTGGTACAGGAAATAGTATTCCAATTTCGTGTTTCGCAGTCTTCTATTATTTTTCGTTTTCCTTTCCTCAGCAATCGTTCATTTCTATTTTTCTTAACTTGCGTTCAACAGATGCAATTATATTTTTTATGTTTACACATTTCAATATTTTCAAGCGACTTTTCTGAAATATTGTGTAATCCTACCGGTTTCACTGATTCTTTGCGTACAAAACAATTTAAAAACATTGATTCGGTATAAGAAAAAAAGCAAACACTGTCGTACGGATGGCGAGATCACCTTAAAAATTAAGAATCAAAAGTAATTTCGGAATGAACATTTTTCAAGGCACTGACACTGGACTAGAAAAGAAGCCCATGACTCCCGTTTCAGCACACACACGGGCAACGGGGCTGAACTCCGTGGCGGTCGAATGCCACGCTGTCTCAATCTGCGATGGCGCAGTGTTTTATCTGGGCGTGTCCGTGGTAAAAAGAACTGCTTCGAAAACGGAACAGGTGGCAGCAATGGCACGGAACCCTAACAAGCCAGTAGTGGAGTTTGCAATCAGCCGGTCGGACGCCCAGTTCGACGCAGAACAACAACAGAAGCCGTCGCTTCGCAACGATCCACGACGTCCGAAACTCGAAACCGAAAGCCGGCGCAATGACTGACCGAAGTGTTTTTCGTAGCGGCGAGTTGTTTCTTTTGCATTTTTCGGTTCATAAAAGTGTTTCACGCAGAAAACACGGTCTTTAATCGGTATTATCTTTCTTATTAAACGTGGCCCAATATGCGTTTGCACGCACAGATAGAGAAAACGTTTCATGGTATCGCGGCAATTTGAAATCAGCATCGGATCGGATTGGAGTTGCACGAAAACACAGTTAGCTACAAACGGGTGTGTTTGATTTGGTGTAATTGTACTTCTCAGTGTAATTGTAGTTTTGCATGCTTTGCATTTTGCGACAAAACGGACATGTTTAAACAAACATACCGTACGTTAATGATTTTATGATGACATTTTACATGTATACGCTTTGTGCGACTGCTACGGGCGTCGAGATTCACGCACGGTATCAAATTTCGTTGATAAATTAACAATGAAGTCGTTGAGATTGTCATATTTGCATTATTGAGCGTGACTGTCATTACTACTCATCTCACATTTTTTTTTAAATCATGGCAGTTTTCCGGTATTTTCTTGTCGTCGTTTTAAGTGAATATACCTGATGTGACGTGATCTTCTGCAAACACATCCTGTATATTGTGTCACGTGACAAAATCACGCAAAAAGTTGCTATTACACACCGACACGTATTTATCTAGATATTTTACTTCCTTGATACATGTACTTTCTTGAAAACAGGTTCCGTTTAGAGGTGTTAAGGCCATAACCCTGTGCGCAACAAATACACGCCATCGCTCGTGTACACTGTACACTTGATGCCCGTTTACCTTAATTACGTATTTCTCAAACTTATCGACTCTTTTCACTTTAATAGTCGCCGTATATTCATTCAGTCCAATAGCTTCAGCAACAACAATGAAGTCTGAGTTTTTAGTTTGCTTATTCATATCGTGTGTTCCCCCTCCTGATGAATGTCATTGCCTTCAAACAAAAGACTGGCAGTTTTTTTCAACATAATCACTTGTAATTTGATAATTCCCTTTATGTTTTTGATTTGTCTGACCCAGATTATTTATTCACTTTACATTATTCAATTCATGTTGGTATTGTTTATCTTACTTTGTACGGTAATATTTTGCCGTTTTTCTTATTTATTCGTTCATTTTTTACGACGGTCTGCCCAGCTTTGCTGGTTTGATTCCTTGTTCACTTGCCTGACGCTTTGTAAAAAACGTGCCGAACGGATTTGTCAAAATTTATCCTGATTGATACATTTAACAACTGATCACGTCCATGATTTAACTAATCAAGACGCGCAGTCAATTTATATTTTCCAAAGTTCTAAAAGTATTGATTTGGCGCATTTTCTGCTTGCTAATTGACGCCTTAAAATGGAACTGAAATAAGCAGCTTGGGCTGAATTCAATTTTCTACGTCAATGGGCGGCGCGTTGATGCGACACGCATGTTTACAATTACGCCCAGGAACAGGCATCAATTGTTGCTTGGTAAATTGTGCACGTTGTAACCTTTCAAACTATTCAAAATATCCAACCGTTCCGGACACTGAGATTCAATAACAGTTTGTCTGTCTCCATAACTTGCGTTTCAGCCGGGTTCCTTGCGTTTTGTTGCGAGGCCTGGTTTATTGTTTGCGTGTAAACTATATGTGCTTTCGAAAGGTTCGCCTTAGCCGATCTGTTCGAGTAACGAAAAGTTCCGGGCAGGTCTTCCTGGCGTCCGTCACACTGACAAGCGAAGGCGCAGCGTGGCTGCATCTACCTGACAAAACTGCGAACAGCAAACTTTGTGTGTTGTAGAAGGCAAGGGTCACTCATATCAACATATCATAATACAGTTTAGTTATCTCAGTCTCGGTACATTAGTGGTGTTTCTGATTTGAAAGCAATTTTTTATTTCAGATTTCAATCATTAAAGTACACCCAACAGATTTTTAGTCAGTTAGCATCAGAATGACTCAGAGATCAATGAAATTTCTTTGCTCATTTGTCCTGGTTTTGTTGCTGACATTGTTTGCGGATGAAAATATTGCGGCATCCTTTTCTTTTGGGATTGGTCGATACGCAGGTAATGCTATTTTTGTCTAAATTACGGTTTCAATTTTGCACGGCTCTTTCTGGTTTTAATCGCATATACAAATCTGTACTTGATTTTTAAGATGCGATGATAACGATGAAAAGATGAAAGCTTTTCAGAAACAATTTTATTTCACCATTTTATTTTTTTTAGGATGGGAACGACAATTAGCCAGATTTGAACAGACCGGCTTGGCCAGCTTGGTACGAAACTTGAGGAGTCGAACGACTGTCAAATGACTTGATGACAACTATTATAACCATTTTTATAACACGGAAACCATGATTCAGTTGTCGAAATTGTTTTCTTGATTTGTTGAACTACCAGTTTACTCGTGCCTGCGGGTGCTAAAAACACTTTCGATGTTGATATCGAGCGAGCTACTTACTGTATTGCTTTTATAGATAAACAACATCGACAGGTGAAGCAATACTTGGTTCACTATTTGAACGTCGAACATCTGGGTGGGTATTGGAATGAAATCTTTGAAGATGTCCGCATCACTGTCTTCAAAGGTTTTGAACGCCGATTGCACGAATAAGTGGGGGGGTTCTAAGGGTAGGGGGTTGTACAACTCAACAAGGCGCTTCATTTTCACTTAGCAACCATACCCTAATTCCGCCTATTTGCAGCACTTTTAGGCAGGGCTTATAAGTCAAACCTTTACTTTATTAAGTCTCTTAGTTCAACGTCGGCTTCTGAAAATCGCAAATTTCAGTTTTTAATAAAATTTTTAATCCTGATTTCCATGTTGATAAACATTTTTAATCAGCATCATCGAAACCAACTTGCTCAAGCCGTGAAGATGATAACAACGACAGAGCTGCAAGGATCATGAGAAAGAAATAAGAAACAAATTAATTGCATTGACGACTAAACCGACTAATCAATGTAAATAGTAATTCGTTAAACAAATAAATACACACGCACGATTTTCTTTCAGGAAAAGAAGAAGATTTACCATTTACATGTGCTGATATCAATCGTTTTTGTGTTTCTGTTTTCAATGAGGGCCTGGCCCGGCATGTCAGAGAGGTGAATTCGAATTTTTTGTTTGAAGTTTCTGAACCCGACTGCAATCGATTTTTACTACTCAAACTGAACACACATGAACGCAAGAGCAGATTCCGTGTCGTTAAGTCATGCTGTATGCAAAGGTTCGCCAATTAAATCCAAACAGGCATTAATTTAAAACTGCACGTGTCCATGTGCCCCACGCACTCTGGAAGCCTATCACAGAATGACAAAGACAGCGTGTGGGTAGCCACTGCCACCTTTTTTGTTGACATTTTTCTATTTTCAAACTGAGGCTTCACTCACGCAATTTGCACGAATTGCGGAAACCGAAACAGAAAGGCCATTATTGTTTTGCAACGTTTAATTAGACATTTTTGTCCATATTTACAGTTAAACACACGTTAGCGAATTCAGCATCCAGTTGGTTGTCTTGTCGTACAAACAGAACTTCGAAAAAACCTCAATTGTAGCGTTTTCTCGTAATAAAAAAATCCAAGTCTTCACCAGCAACTACATCAAAAAGAAGCTCATCTTCAGTTGAATCCTATCGGACTGAACATTTCAGTTGTGAATTGCAGTTTCAAAATGAGTGCGAGCACACGACGGCTGCTGAGTGTTTGCTGTCTGGTGACCCTCTTGACCAGCAGCACTGTTTCGGCTCGGTTTTTCGTGTTCGGTCTAAGCAGATATGCAGGTTGGAAAAGAAGTTTTCTGAGATTTTTACTCGTCTACTGCATTCATTTGGCTTGCCGACCGACCTGCATGTCACTGTTTGTGGCTGGGGCAAATGCGCCCACAGTCAAAGATGACTGATTTTGTCGAGCGCTTCATGTGCCAAAAACTGAGAAAAAATCCCGTGTGAATCGCCAGTGACTAATAATTGGTTCCGTGTGTGCATTTACATACATTCACTTATTTATCACAGTGGAACAACAATTGCAACGCGGCACTTTCTCACAGTCAAACATCTTCCCACGGATCTATGCAGCGTGGGAACGAAACATCGGCGCTGACAACCGATTGCATGGCGCTCGGGTTCATCGGAAACCGGCTGGAAAACGAACAAATGAGAAACATATCGAGATCACGTTTCTGGACCCCGCCGATCGGGCGCTGTTCAGGGATGAATAGAAGAATTCGAGTCTGTGATTGTGGTGTACGTTTCGCACCAGCTGAGTTATCTAGAGCCTGTGATTTATGATTGTTTTATAATTGTCATGACGCCACGAAAACAATCCCATGGTTTCCATTGAAATGCCGATCGGCGTTAAAATGCCGGAAGGCTTTTGCAAACGATAGCCGGCATTTCTGAACGCCAACTGCTGTTTACAACACGCCCACCAGCTGACGTACGCAAACGCCGATTGACATTTGCAATACGGCACCTGGCGTTTATTAACACCAATGGGTACATTGTAATTGCAACACTACTCCAGAGCGTTTCTTTTATAATTGCCGTTCAGATCGGTACTTGCAGCCGCAGCTGGCACCATGACGCCAATAAGCGTTTAGAAAGGCCGATTTGAGTTTCTGTGCCATTTGATTTGCACAACATTTATTTGTGGTGTCGTTTTTTTAAACTTCAATAATGAAGTTCGAAATCTTGTGTGCATGACTGCATCATTCCAGTCGCCATCGTGTTTCAGCTTGCACATTATTGTTGTTCGTACTTCCAAGGTTGTTTTTATGTTGTTGCTGTTGTTGTTGCTGCTGCTGTTGTTGGTGGATGATTCCGTATGCACAGTAAGGACTGTGCTCCTGTGGTACTCTGCTTGCCGTGCTCGTGAGCACTTGTACTGGCCCAGTATTGGCACTCGAGATGAGCGCTCCCGAGCGCTGCAGTTGGCGACAGTTCACGGCTAAAGTGTACATCTGCAATAGATTGTCCGTCGTTATTGAACTTTTAAAGAGACAAAAAGATACATAGGGCCAGCTTCTAAAGTGACTGGCCAACCACATGCCTTACCAAAAGTAGTCTTGATAGTGTTGATAAGAAAAATACGGTAAGTTATGTAAAAGAGACGCTAGACTTTTCAGAGTGAACTGCAAAAAAAGCCAAGATCATGCAAGTGTTCAGGTGACAAAAAGCATCACGAAACACGCACGAGATCTGACATGATGGTCGCATCGTTCTCGTGGTCGTAATCGATCAGTCTGCGCGCCAGCTCAGTGCCGTGTATCGCCAGCCAGCATTGCGCGATCAAGCGGATGGCGACGTTGCGAAGGTGCGCCAGTCGGTAGCGATCCGCCTGCAGCAAAATGTCGATCGCGCATTTCACGTCCTGCAATTAAACGGCGGCTATTTTGTTGTTGTTGTGATTTTTAGGCGATGTTTTTAGCCAGACTAACCCAGAGAAGCGGCACACTGTTCTCCTTCTAGAGGTCGATTGGTTGAATTGAGACATCGCTCATATTCGCAGTTTTTTAAATTGCTAAACAAACCGGTTTTGATTGCCTAGCTTTGAAAGATTTGAAAAAAATAAAATTAAAATGACTTTTATGAAAGGATGTTTAATTGTAGCAATCAGAAACCGTACTACCGTTGTTGTCTTGAGCACATTGAACATCTCCAGTTCGCAGGCCGTCTTCAAATCTGAGATCTGCAGCAAGTCAGCGGCACGCAGCAACTCGGACAGCGGCACTCGGGTTGCACTCTCCTCGGCGTCGCTGTCGTCAATGTACCTGAGCAACACCGCGATCCGCTTCTGCATCATGGAAACGTTTTTTCTTGTTAAATGATCGAAATGATAAAAAAAAATTGACGAATAAAACAGTTTTTTTAAAGTGTTGTTGCTTATTGTCTGGTGGACACAACAATTGGTTGTGGTGTTCAATATTTTAAAAACAATAAACTGCCAAGATTTACTTGATATTGAGACACAGATTCACAGAAAAATTGTGCTAAACCATTTACCGAACAACAGTATCTTGTGTAACCCACATCTAGATTGAAACTTACTCAACAAATTTGTTGAGTAAGTTCTTCCAGTGCATTCATGCACTTCCGTGAACGCACTTCTCAGTGGCGCATCGTGGCGGTGACCTCAGGTAGCAACATCGCAACACCTCACGCAGCGTGTCACCGCTCAACTCATCCAGTGTCACCTGGCAACTGTTGGCGTCTGCTTTGGTCATTCTCGGTGTGGATTGTTGATGTTGATTGGTGATCACACTGGTTGCCTCTTTGTATTTCACGACTGTCGTCAACTGGTGACTGTCCGGATCGAGCTTGATGATTTCGTTCGGATCTGCATTCATCAAAGGTTGAATTCGGTATGTTGAGCGCAAGCGGTACGGTACGTAAGCGCAAGATGCAACCAATAAGCATGCAATGATTGGCTGCTTTGAATGTGTAATTAAAAATAAAGAATAAACCATACATAAATTGACATTTATGCAAAAAATATCCATATTGATTGGTAATGGCTACAGCTGCACGTAATTGGCACCGTGACCAAATGCAACAGAATGTCGGATTTTTTTGTGAGAGAAAAGTGAAAATGCTCGATATTCGCCAGAAACGCTGACTCACTCGGATACAAATGTCCGGTTGCCTCCAGAAACGCAGCTCTCAGCTTCGGCGACCACCTGCAGATGACGTCACTGTGCGCGAAGAATCTGCGCCCGTCGCGCGCCACCAGCGTCACGTTGCTCGTGTTGTACTCGGACGGGTTCTCGATTTCCTCGAACCAACGCACCTCGACAGCGTCCGCAGGAAGCCGAGGCCGAACCGAGTCAAGGTAAGCGGCTGAAAACGCTCACGGACTGTTGTGCAGTGTGCGTTTTGCGCAGATTGGTGTTCAGTTCTGAGTACTGTTTTTGGAAACAGTAATCAGGCATCTTGGAAATTTGTTTGGAATCCAGAGTGGGAATCGAACCCATATCTAAGGTGCATGCCAGACCAGCGCCTTGGACAACTCGACCAACAGCGGACCCTTTTTTAGCATTCTTTTGATCTCTTTTCAAAAACAGAGGCAATCACTGGGACCGTTGGCCAGAGAGTGATGACTGACACCTGACACCCACGCCACGGCGCACCACATTTCAAATCATGTTTTTTCAGAATTGCCAAGTTTCGCTAACCGTGACCAGCAAAACGCCCTACCGTGTTCCGGACATAAGCTGTTGCTGCGTCGGTGGGTGCCCGCAGCGCGCAGTGCCATGGCCGGCGTGTTCGGTGTGGTGTACCGTTTACTGGACGACAAGCCCATCGTGTAGTAATTGAAATGATCTTGAATTTTATAAAACTTCTCTGTGACACAGTAGATCAAGTCGGACAGCATGGTATATATGGACAGGTTTTGCGGATTGTTACATGTCTAAACGCTTTCTGTTAAGAATATATTTACGAGCGGGCGGTAATGGGCAGCATCTTTTTTCAAGATAATCTGATAAAAACACCAAAAAAACAGCGACTACTATCCAAATAATGTCAAATCTAAATTGATTTTTCTTATTTCTACTTTTTTCCCTCCAGAAGAAACCAAAGAACAACTAAAACACATCAGAAAACTGAATGCAAGCAAGCAATGCAAAAGCAGCACCATAATCTTTCCCATGGGCGCTTTTCTGTTCGGTCATTAGCCAAAAAGCGAGCGCAAAATTGAAAAAGGATGAAGGCAGAGAAAGTTGTTGTCTTTGTTTCCATGTGCTTGTACATACACGTATATGTATTAAAAAATCCAACAACACTGTGCCACGTACCTGGAGGGCATATCGGCATGGTAGGTTCAAATAATAAAATATCAAAAAATAAAATATGCCTGTACACTGAGTGTTTGCTTTCTTAGCTTCGCGGACTCTTTTTGCTTCTGTCATGCCTTCTTTCGTTTTTTTTTTCATTTATTTTTCCTGTTAGCAGAAAGTAATTACTCTGGGCCGAGCTGCGTTTGCGGTTCACCAGTTTCTGTCATCTATCGATATTCCGCCATGATTTTAGCCGCATTTTTTGTGTGCGCTAAGCTTGCTTTTTGCATTAAAAGCGACAAGAACGCAAAAACAGCAAAAAACATTGGAAATTAGTTTGTTTAGGATTTATGTACACATCGTGGAAGCAGTCCGCGAAGAAGCGAAAAAAGTTTCACGCACCATGTGCATGCGTCGGCAATCAACCGCTTTTCCAATCAGGCAATTACCGTAAGTCGTGCATAAGGCGCTCTCATAAAAATGTAAAAAATTTGAAGAAAAAGTGGAAGTTTGTGTGACGCGACTTCCGTACAAGCAAAAGGAAGTCTTAGAAAAAGAAGTTGGGAACGGATGAAAGAGTAAACATTCGTGTTTTCTGTCTAGATCTGGACGAAACGGAACCTCGGAACCTTGAGGTTCAACTTTACCGCCGCCTCCGTTTATTGTCGCCGTCGTCGTCGTGTTTTTGTTTTTTACTGCTGAGATGTTGGAATTTTCTGTTCAAATAAATGTTCTTAGCTTCACTCAAATTGGCATTTGGCATTGTAACCAACGAAAAATTGGCATTTGGCATTGTCGCGTGTGTAGCGCAGGTGTAGGGCTTTCGCCTACCGTTCTGTAGGTGGAAAGTTTGAGCCCTGCTGCGGACATGACACACAATGGAGAAACTAAAGTGACCAACAACATCTAATGGTCTATTCCCTTCAGAGCCGAGGGTAAATTGGGCTCGGGGCAGTATTGCCCGTTTCCGCCGGAGTTTGTTACCTTGGGGTTTCCTAAACCGGCGCGCGAACAAATAAAAAAATTAAAAAAATGCAACGACGGTCCCAGTGATTGCCTCTGTTTTTTGAAAAGAGATCAAAAGATGCTAAAAAGGGTCCGCTGTTGGTCGAGTTGTCCAAGGCGCTGGTCTGGCTGCTTAGATTGGGTTCGATTCCCTCTGATTCCAACATTTCAGATGCCTGATTACTGTTCCAAAAACGGTCGACTGACCCTCTGCGCAAACGTCGCCCGCCCGTGAGCGTCGGTCGCTCGGTTCGGTCGGTCTGCGGAGGTGGGTGCGGGTTCGAGGAACGAGACCGTCGAGTCCGAGCAGTGACGTGGGGCGGGAGGCGCGATTCTTCGCGGGACGTCTCTGCGGTGGTCGCCGAAGCTGGAGAGCTGCGTTTCGAGGCAACCGGAGTACGGTGATCGCGTTCTGGCGAATATCGAGCATTTTCACTTTTCTCTCACAAAAAAATCCGACATTCTGTTGCACTTGGTCACGGTACCAATTACGTACAGCTGTAGCCATTACCAATCAATATTGGTTGCATCTTGCGCTTACGTACCGTACCGCTTGCGCTCAACATACCGAATTCAACCTTTGATGAATGCAGATCCGAACGAAATCATCAAGCTCGATCCGGACAGTCACCAGTTGACGACAGTCGTGAAATACAAAGAGGCAACCAGTGTGATCACCAATCAACATCAACAATCCACACCGAGAATGACCAAAGCAGACGCCAACAGTTGCCAGGTGACACTGGATGAGTTGAGCGGTGACACGCTGCGTGAGGTGTTGCGATGTTGCTACCTGAGGTCACCGCCACGATGCGCCACTGAGAAGTGCGTTCACGGAAGTGCATGAATGCACTGGAAGAACTTACTCAACAAATTTGTTGAGTAACTTTCAATCTAGATGTGGGTTACACAAGATACTGTTGTTCGGTAAATGGTTTAGCACAATTTTTCTGTGAATCTGTGTCTCAATATCAAGCAAATCTTGGCAGTTTATTGTTTTAAAATATTGAACACCACGACCAATTGTTGTGTCCACCAGACAATAAGCAACAACACTTTTAAAAAACTGCTTTATTCGTCAATTTTTTTTTATCATTTCGATCATTTAACAAGAAAAAACGTTTCCATGATGCAGAAGCGGATCGCGGTGTTGCTCAGGCATTGACGACAGCGACGCCGAGGAGAGTGCAACCCGAGTGCCGCTGTCCGAGTTGTTGCGTGCGTCGACTTGCTGCAGATCTCAGATTTGAAGACGCCTGCGAACTGGAGATGTTCATGTGCTCAAGACAACAACGGTAGTACGTTTCTGATTGCTACATTAAACATCCTTTCATAAAAGTCATTTTAATTTTATTTTTTTCAAATCTTTCAAAGCTAGCAATCAAAACCGGTTTGTTTAGCAATTAAACTGCGATATGAGCGATGTCTCAATTCAACCAATCGACCTCTAGAAGGAGAACAGTGTGCCGCTTCTCTGGGTTAGTCTGGCTAAAAACTCGCCTAAAAATCACAACAACAACAAAATGCCGCCGTTATGCAGGACGTGAAATGCGCGATCGACTGCTGCAGGCGGATCCTCCGCTGGCGCCCTTCGCAACGTCGCCTCCGCTTGATCGCGCATGGCTGGCGATCACGGCCTGAGCTGGCGCGCAGACTGATCGATTACGACCACGAGAACGATGCGACCATCTGTCAGATCTCGTGCGTGTTTCGTGATGCTTTTTTCACCTGAACACTTGCTGATCTTGGCTTTTTTGCAGTTCACTCTGAAAAGTCTAGCGTCTCTTTACCAACTTACCGTTTTCATCACACTATCAGACTACTTTTGGTAAGGATGTGGTTGGCCAGTCACTTTAGAAGCTGGCCCTGTATCTTTTTGTCTCTTAAACATAACGACGGACAATCTTGCAGATGTCCTAGCCGTGAACTGCGCCAACTGCAGCGCTCGGGAGCGCTCTCTGAGTGCCAATACTGGGCCAGACAAGTGCTCACGAGCACGGCAAGCAGAGTCCACGGAGCACAGTCCTTACTGTGCATACGGAATCATCCACCAACAACAGCAGCAGCAACAACAACAGCAACAACATAAAACAACCTTGGAAGTACGAACAACAATAAGTGCAGCGAAACACGATGGCGACTGGAATGATGCAGTCATGCACACAAGATTTCGAACTTCTATTGAAGTTTAAAAAACGACACCACAAAAATGTTGTGCAAATCAAATGGCACAGAAACTCAAATCGGCCTTTCTAAACGCTTATTGGCGTCATGGTGCCAGCTGCGGTGCAAGTACCGATTGAACGGCAATTATAAAAGAAACGCTCTGGAGTAGTGTTGCAATTACAATGTACCCATTGGTGTTAATAAACGCCAGGTGCCGTATTGCAAATGTCAATCGGCGTTTGCGTACGTCAGCTGGTGGGCGTGTTGTAAACAGCAGTTGGCGTTCAGAAATGCCGGCTATCGTTTGCGAAAAGCCTTCCGGCATTTTAACGCCGATCGGCATTTCAATGGAAACCATGGGATTGTTTTCGTGGCGTCATGACAATTATAAAACAATCATAAATCACAGGCTCTAGATAACTCAGCTGGTGGAAACGTACACCACAATCACAGACTCGAATTCTTCTATTCATCCCTGAACAGCGCCCGATCGGCGGGGTCCAGAAACGTGATCTCGATATGTTTCTCATTTGTTCGTTTCCAGCGGTTTCCGATGAACCCGAGCGCCATGCAATCGGTTGTCAGCGCCGATGTTTCGTTCCCACGCTGCATAGATCCGTGGGAAGATGTTTGACTGTGAGAAAGTGCCGCGTTGCAATTGTTGTTCCACTGTGATAAATAAGTGAATGTATGTAAAGCACACACGGAACCAATTATTAGTCACTGGCGATTCACACGGGATTTTTTCTCAGTTTTTGGCACATGAAGCGCTCGACAAAATCAGTCATCTTGACTGTGGGCGCATTTGCCCCAGCCACAAACAGTGACATGCAGGTCGGTCGGCAAGCCAAATGAATGCAGTAGACGAGTAAAAATCTCAGAAAACTTCTTTTCCAACCTGCATATCTGCTTAGACCGAACACGAAAAACCGAGCCGAAACAGTGCTGCTGGTCAAGAGGGTCACCAGACAGCAAACACTCAGCAGCCGTCGTGTGCTCGCACTCATTTTGAAACTGCAATTCACAACTGAAATGTTCAGTCCGATAGGATTCAACTGAAGTGAGCTTCTTTTTGATGTAGTTGCTGGTGAAGACTTGGATTTTTTTTTACGAGAAAACGCTACTGAGGTTTTTTTCGAAGTTCTGTTTGTACGACAAGACAACCAACTGGATGCTGAATCGCTAACGTGTGTTTAACTGTAATGGACAAAAATGTCATAAACGTTGCAAAACGGCCTTTCTGTTTCGGTTTCCGCAATTCGTGCAAATTGCGTGAGTGAAGCCTCAGTTTGAAAATAGAAAAATGTCAACAAAAAAGGTGGCAGTGGCTACCCACACGCTGTCTTTGTCATTCTGTGATAGGCTTCCAGAGTGCGTGGGGCACATGGACACGTGCGTTTTATTAATGCCTGTTTGGATTTATTGGCGACCTTGCATACAGCATGACTTAACGACACGGAATCTGCTCTTGCGTTCTGTGTGTTCAGTTTGAGTAGTAAAAATCGATTGCAGTCGGGTTCAGAAACTTCAAACAAAAAATTCCGAATTCACCTCTCTGACATGCCGGGCCAGGCCCTCATTGAAAACAGAAACACAAAAACGATTGATTCAGCACATGTAAATGGTAAATTTCTTCTTTCCTGAAAGAAAATCGTGCGTGTGTTTATTTGTTTAACGAATTACTATTTACTTGATTAGTCGGTTTAGTCGTCAATGCAATTAATTTGTTTCTTTTTCTTTCTCATGATCCTTGCAGTCTGTCTTGTTATCATCTTCACGTTGACGTTGGTTCGATATTGTTAAAAATGTTTATCAACATGGAATCAGGATTAAATTTTATTAAAAACCTGAAATTCCGATTTTCAGAACCGACGTTGAACTAGAGACTTAATAAAGTAAAGTTTGACTTATAACCCTCCTAAAAGTGCTGCAAATAGGCGGTAGTTGTTGCAAGTGAAAATGAAGCGCCTTGTTGAGTTGTCAACCCCCTACCCTTAGAACCCCCCCCACTTATTCGTGCAATCGGCGTTCAAAACCTTTGAAGACAGTGATGCGGACATCTTCAAAGATTTCATTCCAATACCCACCCAGATGTTCGACGTTCAAATAGTGAACCAAGTATTGCTTCACCTGTCGATGTTGTTTATCTATAAAAGCAATACAGTAAGTAGCTCGCTCGATATCAACATCGAAAGTGTTTTTAGCACCCGCAGGCACGAGTAAACTGGTAGTTCAACAAATCAAGAAAACAATTTCGACAACTGAATCATGGTTTCCGTGTTATAAAAATGGTTATAATAGTTGTCATCAAGTCATTTGACAGTCGTTCGACTCCTCAAGTTTCGTACCAAGCTGGCCAAGCCGGTCTGTTCAAATCTGGCTAATTGTCGTTCCCATCCTAAAAAAATAAAATGGTGAAATAAAATTGTTTCTGAAAAGCTTTCATCTTTTCATCGTTATCATCGCATCTTAAAAATCAAGTACAGATTTGTATATGCGATTAAAACCAGAAAGAGCCGTGCAAAATTGAAACCGTAATTTAGACAAAAATAGCATTACCTGCGTATCGACCAATCCCAAAAGAAAAGGATGCCGCAATATTTTCATCCGCAAACAATGTCAGCAACAAAACCAGGACAAATGAGCAAAGAAATTTCATTGATCTCTGAGTCATTCTGATGCTAACTGACTAAAAATCTGTTGGGTGTACTTTAATGATTGAAATCTGAAATAAAAAATTGCTTTCAAATCAGAAACACCACTAATGTACCGAGACTGAGATAACTAAACTGTATTATGATATGTTGATATGAGTGACCCTTGCCTTCTACAACACACAAAGTTTGCTGTTCGCAGTTTTGTCAGGTAGATGCAGCCACGCTGCGCCTTCGCTTGTCAGTGTGACGGACGCCAGGAAGACCTGCCGGAACTTTTCGTTACTCGAACAGATCGGCTAAGGCGAACCTTTCGAAAGCACATATAGTTTACACGCAAACAATAAACCAGGCCTCGCAACAAAACGCAAGGAACCCGGCTGAAACGCAAGTTATGGAGACAGACAAACTGTTATTGAATCTCAGTGTCCGGAACGGTTGGATATTTTGAATAGTTTGAAAGGTTACAACGTGCACAATTTACCAAGCAACAATTGATGCCTGTTCCTGGGCGTAATTGTAAACATGCGTGTCGCATCAACGCGCCGCCCATTGACGTAGAAAATTGAATTCAGCCCAAGCTGCTTATTTCAGTTCCATTTTAAGGCGTCAATTAGCAAGCAGAAAATGCGCCAAATCAATACTTTTAGAACTTTGGAAAATATAAATTGACTGCGCGTCTTGATTAGTTAAATCATGGACGTGATCAGTTGTTAAATGTATCAATCAGGATAAATTTTGACAAATCCGTTCGGCACGTTTTTTACAAAGCGTCAGGCAAGTGAACAAGGAATCAAACCAGCAAAGCTGGGCAGACCGTCGTAAAAAATGAACGAATAAATAAGAAAAAACGGCAAAATATTACCGTACAAAGTAAGATAAACAATACCAACATGAATTGAATAATGTAAAGTGAATAAATAATCTGGGTCAGACAAATCAAAAACATAAAGGGAATTATCAAATTACAAGTGATTATGTTGAAAAAAACTGCCAGTCTTTTGTTTGAAGGCAATGACATTCATCAGGAGGGGGAACACACGATATGAATAAGCAAACTAAAAACTCAGACTTCATTGTTGTTGCTGAAGCTATTGGACTGAATGAATATACGGCGACTATTAAAGTGAAAAGAGTCGATAAGTTTGAGAAATACGTAATTAAGGTAAACGGGCATCAAGTGTACAGTGTACACGAGCGATGGCGTGTATTTGTTGCGCACAGGGTTATGGCCTTAACACCTCTAAACGGAACCTGTTTTCAAGAAAGTACATGTATCAAGGAAGTAAAATAACTAGATAAATACGTGTCGGTGTGTAATAGCAACTTTTTGCGTGATTTTGTCACGTGACACAATATACAGGATGTGTTTGCAGAAGATCACGTCACATCAGGTATATTCACTTAAAACGACGACAAGAAAATACCGGAAAACTGCCATGATTTAAAAAAAAATGTGAGATGAGTAGTAATGACAGTCACGCTCAATAATGCAAATATGACAATCTCAACGACTTCATTGTTAATTTATCAACGAAATTTGATACCGTGCGTGAATCTCGACGCCCGTAGCAGTCGCACAAAGCGTATACATGTAAAATGTCATCATAAAATCATTAACGTACGGTATGTTTGTTTAAACATGTCCGTTTTGTCGCAAAATGCAAAGCATGCAAAACTACAATTACACTGAGAAGTACAATTACCACCAAATCAAACACACCCGTTTGTAGCTAACTGTGTTTTCGTGCAACTCCAATCCGATCCGATGCTGATTTCAAATTGCCGCGCAACCATGAAACGTTTTCTCTATCTGTGCGTGCAAACGCATATTGGGCCACGTTTAATAAGAAAGATAATACCGATTAAAGACCGTGTTTTCTGCGTGAAACACTTTTATGAACCGAAAAATGCAAAAGAAACAACTCGCCGCTACGAAAAACACTTCGGTCAGTCATTGCGCCGGCTTTCGGTTTCGAGTTTCGGACGTCGTGGATCGTTGCGAAGCGACGGCTTCTGTTGTTGTTCTGCGTCGAACTGGGCGTCCGACCGGCTGATTGCAAACTCCACTACTGGCTTGTTAGGGTTCCGTGCCATTGCTGCCACCTGTTCCGTTTTCGAAGCAGTTCTTTTTACCACGGACACGCCCAGATAAAACACTGCGCCATCGCAGATTGAGACAGCGTGGCATTCGACCGCCACGGAGTTCAGCCCCGTTGCCCGTGTGTGTGCTGAAACGGGAGTCATGGGCTTCTTTTCTAGTCCAGTGTCAGTGCCTTGAAAAATGTTCATTCCGAAATTACTTTTGATTCTTAATTTTTAAGGTGATCTCGCCATCCGTACGACAGTGTTTGCTTTTTTTCTTATACCGAATCAATGTTTTTAAATTGTTTTGTACGCAAAGAATCAGTGAAACCGGTAGGATTACACAATATTTCAGAAAAGTCGCTTGAAAATATTGAAATGTGTAAACATAAAAAATATAATTGCATCTGTTGAACGCAAGTTAAGAAAAATAGAAATGAACGATTGCTGAGGAAAGGAAAACGAAAAATAATAGAAGGCTGCGAAACACGAAATTGGAATACTATTTCCTGTACCACCCAAAAAGCGAAAAAGTTTTTAATTTGCAGATAGATTTGAAAACTTGTTATTCAAGTTTTGCAGACCGACAAATATGGTTCTGTTTGAGAAAAGCGTTTCACAAATTTTATTTCAGCAGTTCAGCACAAGCTTAAAGGCCCAATCAGCCACACTGTACCTTCTACCTTTTTAAAAAATCATTTTTCATTTCATTTTATTTTGCGAACCACAGGAACTCCGATAAAACTGTAAGAACAGCGTATGATACTGAGACCTTGAAACATGAAAACAAAACGCACTGCATGCGTGATGCGGTTTCTACTGTACGTTTTCGTCTTATTGGATGGTATTGAAGCGTTCCGCGGTTTTGGCAACAACGCTGGTTTTGTTCCTTACAAAGAAACCGGTGAGAAAAATGACAAGCTGCTTGAAAGTCCCAAATAGTTTTAAGTTAATGCAATTTCTGTGACGCAATTTTTGAAATTTTCCTGTTTTTCCACAGCGGCGTACCAGCAAAAACAGCATGCCATCAACGAATGGTTCCGTGACAACGGCCGATGCATCGTCACGTACTGCCGCCATGTTCAAGTTCGTAATAATAATTGTCGTTTGAGCCAAGAAAGCAAGTAAATGTAAACAAAAAAAAACGTGAAAAAAACTTGAAAAAAAAAATTGAAAGTGGTTTTTTGGACAAATTTCTTTTCATATTATTCATTCATATTGGGCGAATCTGAAAAATTAGAAGAACACTATTTCAAATATGCGGGATGAAAATAGCTCTCAGCGACAGATCTTGTTTTGCTGTTCTCATATGTTTTTCAATCAACAGAACTACCGCATTTTGGTGTTTTTACCTAGAATTCCGACACGAAGCGTGTTTTTCAGGTGGACACACGTGAGACGACCGGTGTGGCGCTGGCCATGCTGCCGCAGGAGACCACCATGCATCAGATGATGTCGCTCGCGTCGCAACATGCCGCGCTTGTCTGCCGGTTTGCTTTCGAAACAATAGTCATAGTTGGTCAGCGTAGTCATCACTTTTTAGCTGTTGGCACCCCATGGGACTGAATTAAAAAGTTCAAGCGCAGTGATTGGCTGTTCGGCCCCATTGTGTTACATAGTGCACACGATCACAAGAGTGTTTGTGTGTGAGTGTGTATGTGTGTGTTATTTTTTTCGAAATAATTTCCATCATTTTCATTTCAGCATGGCACAAGACGTCAAGCGCAACAATTTGATGCAGTGCATTCAGTTTCTGTGTCCGGAGGCTTACCATGACATAATGGCTGTCTTTGTATCGATGCTAAATGCGCACGGAATTGTGTGTCACCTTTGAAATGTTGCTTTGGTTTTGAAAATATTTGTCCAATAAAGTGCAACTTTGTCTTCACATAAAGCTTTTTAATGTAATCACCACGATCACGTGCATTGAGAAAAGTTGAAAAGATTATTATTTTTGGAAAGTAAAACGAAATTTGACAGATGCATAACGGATCTGATATAAAGCAGCCCTTTTTCATAAAAAAGCAAAAAACAGGATGATAATAAATCACAAAAATCACAAAACAATCCATCATCAATTAAGCAAACATACCATAAGCAATAAATGTACAGGGTGTCCCAAAAAACATAACAAAAGTAAATGGCTTGTGCTGCCGACTGGTTGCAGGTGAAGCCGTGAAAATGGAAACACTTTTTAAAACTAAAGGGGAACACATTTTTTTATGTTCAATTTTTATCCCGAAATTCTACTCTTTCAATAGTATTTCAGCAGAAATACGTAAAAACTCAAAAATCATCTGAATTCAGCTTTTGACTCAGAATAAACATTATTGTCGTCATCGAGATTCTCATCTGGCAGTGGCACAAGTTGATCGTCAGCTTCGTATTTACTTGCTGTCATCATGTTCATCCTCTCGGCTGTTCAGTTTCATTTTTCTCGGCTGCTTAATGTGTTTTCCGTGGTTTTCAGTGAACGACGACATTCGATGTTTGAAACTGATGATCACTTTCTGGTGGGTGCAGCGCCCGATCATCGTTGATTTCTTGCACACCGCTGCAATGGAGAGCGCCGTACGGTACACAATATCCGTCAAATGCCCCCCCCCCAAACCCAGAAGTCAAAAGGCTTCAGGTCCGGACTGCTTTTGGGTTATTCAATTCTGCCCCTGCGGCCGATCCAGTGGTCACCGAACGACGCCGACAGCCACTCGCGCACTTTTTTAAATTTCCTCTTAAAAATGGTTTGGGGGCACCTGAAGGAAGTTTTGCGGCGTTCGGCGCCCACCAGTGTCAACAATTTGAAGAGCAAAATTGTAGCGGTGTGCAAGAAATCAACGATGATCGGGCGCTGCACCAGAAAGTGCCAATCATCATCAAACATCGAATGTCGGCAAACATTGAGAGCAATGGAAAACACATTTAGCAGTTGAGAAAAGTGAAACTGAAGGGCCGAGAGGATGACCATGATGACATCAGTGACGATGAAGCTAAACATGAACTTGTGCCACTGCCAGATGAGAATTTTGATGACGACAATGAATGTTTATCCTGAGTCAAAATTAGTTCTAGAAGTGTTTCAAATTTCATGGCTTCACGTGCAACCAGTCGGTTGCACGAGCCATTTGCTTTTGCTATGTTTTTTGGGACACCCTGTACAACAAGACTAGACTTGAAATGACTCATCACAAACACATCGTGGCATATCCGAATTGCAAATTGAAAATATCACTTCTTCAACAAACGAAAAACAATCAAAGAAAAAACTAAAAGCCCTGCTTCAATGTCGTACTGGGAAATGCTGAAGAAACGGCGACAAAAACTCGTGAAAGCTCATTTTTGATATCAGAGGAAAGATTTGCTAAGAATTGGATATTTTTATAGCTTCAGTTTTTGGGAGCAATTACAGATACGTATAAACAAATGCCGCTTGAAACGGAAAACTTTTCACTCGCTGTGTTTTGTCAAACATTCAAATATGCAACAACCTAACTGGTTGCATGATGATGCTGGTGTACAGCAACCAATCAGCTAGCCAAAAGTTCAATTATATACTTTGAAAAAATCTGCTTGGTAATGTTTCATAAAGTCAGACAAGAAAACTACAGAAGAGTAGACAGATGCACAGAAAGTAAGGCGGATTTATTTAAAAAAAGTCAAAAATAACGATCAAAGCAGTCAATGCTAAACTTAAACAGCCGACTCACAGGCGTTCAATTCACCAGACACTGTTTTGCTGTCTGTTTTTGATGTTTCTTCAAACGTGTCACTTTGCGACTGCGGCACTGTCAATCGGTCAACGTCAAACGGCTTCTGATCGTCAACAGTTTTTCGTATCGATTTACAATCGTTCACCAATGATTCGTCGACTTTTGTCAGCTGTTGATTGGACGATTGCCACGGTAGGCGGAGTCGGGAGCGCCACTTTCTGCCGGTGCTTGCGAGACTGCTGGACAGACGACCAGCGTTGTTGCCAATGGCAGCGTTTTCGTGTTCGTTCGCTTTACTGCCAGCACCGGCTGTGACCGGTGTGTGCACGCTCTCAGTGCCGCTGCGCGGGGTGGACGCCGCACTGCTGAAAAAAAACATTTCAAAATATGTGCAAACTTTTCTGTTACACTAAAGGGTCATTCATGAAGCAGTGTGTATTTAGTGACCGCGTGGCTATGTTTTAACTCAGCAACGGCGTCACTAAATACTGCTTCATGAATGCCGCTTAACTCGAGGTTTGCTCTTTGAGTCAATGCTCTATCCGATTGCACAATCAATCAGTGTTTGACCAATGAAAGAAATTTGATCAAAGGCGTAACTTGTAAGATATCGGAACAGTTCCCGATTAGAATGGTGTTCAATGGGAAACTTCTTTAGAAACAGAATTGAAATCGCACGCAAGAAGTAAAAGCTGCTCACTTGGTGTTGCCCTGTTCGTCGCCTCGTTGTCTGCTTTGACTCCTCCCACCGCCAGCGTTCACCAAGCGCCTTATCCAGCCGACGTCCACACCAAGGGTGTGCCGTCCAATGCTGCCGCGCGCATGTTTCTTTTTCAATTGTGGTCGGCGAAAACCCAGCTGGTCCGGTCCTTTGCTGAAGTCTGGACTGTGCGTCACGAATTGATTGGCCACTTCGGCACGACGAATCGCCGTCAGCAGGTCGGTGTTGCTTGGGACGTCCGTAACCGGCACGTTTGGTGGTGGTTCCTGGTACGAATAGAACAGGCTATGCATTTTCTCAGCAATTTCACTGGCAATTACTGAAGCTACAGTAGATTGGAATTCCCATGGGTGTTCTAGTGCTTTCAACATGTAACTTGTAATAGATCCTAACAGTTTCCATAACGGACTCTGTTGTGCAAGTTCTGTTCTCATTCTAGTGTTGTGAATTCGGGAACAGTTGACAAGTCGAATATTTGTGAATCGATCGCAACATTTGCCAAGATCCACTTTGGAAAACATGCTTTCGAGCGTCCGAAAGTAAACAAAAACTATGTAAACCAACCGAATATCGATCGTTCACCCTCGGCACACCGGCCAGCGAGTCCATTGGCGTGTTCTCGTTGTTACTCTGCGGTTGAATGTTCAACTGGCCCATCATCAGATTATTCTGCTGGTGTTTCGCCTGTTGCGCAATCACCTCACCATAGTAGTTGTTCTTGATGAACGGAATCGACTTCTCGCCCATTATCGTTAGATTTCGAGTGGCGGGCGGTTTTAGTGGCGGGCTGGGGCGGGCCGACAGCGACGGCGCGGGCTCCTCGAGCGGGCCGAAGCCACGCGGCGAGTTTCCGCCGGTGCTCGTTGATGGGCAATACGAGGGCGCTGGGTCGGGCGGGATCAGCTCGTCGGACGAATGAGGGGTGCGCTGGTGAGCGAGGCACACTGGAAAGTTTTGCGGTCGCTTTAGCGATAACTGATTGCAACGTTTTGATACAAAAATGTGTCATTTAATACACGTACAACACGTGAAGTAAATATCAATTATCGATTAATATCAGTCGATATCAACCTATAACAATCGACAAGACACACGCACAAGTGTCAACATCAACACAACACAACACAACATGCTGACACGCCAAACTGCTTTGGCCAATCAGAACACGACAAATTCAAATGACTCGCTCAATCAGCCTGACACCTTTAAATACAGCGCAACTAATTCCCCCCACCCCACACACCTCTTGACACGTTCGCATCAGTAACAAATCTGTCGATCAACGTCGGATCACCGGTGGATGTCAGCTTTGTTTCATCCGGTTGCACCGGCGTGCGTCTTGTCCACACGACGTCTCCTCTAACGGTGGCCAAATCCATCAGCCTTGTCTTCACCGTCGTCTCCACATATTCCGTTTGCGACTGTCTTACACTAACGTCGACACGAATTTCCGCCAATCGATTCTTACCAGCATTATCAGCACTTGTCAGGACATCAGCAGAGTTTGCGGTATTTTTCTTGACTATTGATTTTTGCTGGTGAGCATCCGTTTCAGTGTTGTTGTTGACTGATGTGTTCTTGATTGTTAGTGTTGATGCTGGCCTCCAGGGATCAACGGTCATGCCAGATGGTGGCGTATGATTAAGGCTTGATGTTGCTTGATGCAATAGATTGTCGTTGTGATAATGCAACATATGATGTTTCAGGGGTTGATTGGAGTTATTGATTATGTTGAATGTGTTCTTCGATTGATGTACCGAATCCGGCGGCTGATATGTTTGTGTTGATGCAGCTGATGATGGTGCATCAGAATTGGCTGATGTGGGTTGATGATTGGCCGGAGCAGATGACATCATCTCCACGTCATTATCACTGGAGTCGTTCAGTTGTTGCGAGGTTTGCGATTGCGTCAGAGACTGAAAGGCTTTGAAGGACTGAGTTTAGCTCTGAATGATTTTTTGGAAAAAATTTTTAATCACCTTCGAAGCGCCGTTTAAATCGCTGACTACCGAAGTTGATGGACTGCAATCGTCAATCATTCGAACTCGACCTCCATACAGGCTAGTCATCAGTTCAGCTGGTGGACTGTACGCCTGAAACATTGCTTGATGTTATGAAATGGCTCGTTGAAAAATCTCAGAGGCTCAAGACCTCTACGTGGTTTGTAGGACCAGTGAGAGCACGCGTGAGACTGCTGCCTTTCACGATTCACAACAGGCCAGCCAGGAAATTGCTTGAGAGACTGAACTGTTCTGAACTGAATCAACACAGTCGACCAACCAATCATCAGCACAAAAAAAACTCTTTTTCAAATTTCACAACACCACCAACCAACCTCACACGGCTCAACGTTCGTAGTCACTTCAGTGGTTGGCTCTCGTTGTAGCTGTTGGTCTTCATTCGCGTTCTGCTGTTCAGCATCATTGCTCTGCAAGTCCACCGTTCTCATGTTCATATTTCGATCGGGCGCTATTCGTACGGCGACTTCCGCTCGATCACCAGTGGTCATCGTGTACTCCACATTTCCGTCTGCTGAATGCCACACCAACAACGGCTGTTGTTCATCACGGTGGCCATGTTCACTGTTGCCGTGTCGACTGATCATCGGTGAAATCGGGCTCAGATCGAATTCGGCCTCGGTTTCGACAGTCGCAACGGGCGCAGCGATAACGGTCGACTGGTTATTGGTTGGATTTGAATGATCAATGATGATTGGATAGTTTTGGCAGTCATCGTCGTCAAAGTCCACCGGGCTTGTGATTGCAGCGGGCGTTGAGCAACCGGAGCTCGGCGTAATTAGGTCATCCGACTCTGGGCCTAATCCCAGCGCCGGCTCTTTCAGGCTGATTCTTTCGTTCGTCTGTTCGACCGTTTTCTGGACTTCATTGATTTCCGGTGTTTCGTCCGATATTGTCGAATCGCTCTTTCGATTCGCACCTTTCACAGTTTCGATCTCTGTTTCATTGAGGATTTTCGTCGGGGCTCGCTCGTGCGTTGGCGTCTGGTCACCTGAGGATCCGTCCGGAATGCTGTTCGCTGCCACTGAAATTAATGAATGGCGCAGTGGTTAGTGCTGCGGTCGGCGGGGCAAATGTGCAGTTTATGTGGAGCAGGTTCAAAACGGTGTGTGTGCCGTGTGAAGGAATGTCGGGCTGCTTATGGTCTTTTCTTTGTTGAAAAGTCCAATAAAACTCACCGTTCTGCGCGGCAGTTTCAAAGTTTATCTGAGACATGCTGTCGCCGAGGCCCGGCCAACAACCGACGTTGAATGCAACCACCTGAACATTTCGTACTTTCAATTCACCAAAAAGTTTGAGGAAAAAACTTTTTTTTTCAAGTTTTGTTCATCAGTAAAAGCCAGCTGACCGTTGCATGATCGAGCTTTCCCGGCATTTCACTGAGTCGCTGGCGCACCTGCTTGCGCAGTTTCCGTTGGTCGCTTTTGTTGGCATTTCTCTCTTCCC
This sequence comes from Theristus sp. LFF4_11, assembly GCA_030248135.1. Classification (NCBI taxonomy): domain Eukaryota; kingdom Metazoa; phylum Nematoda; class Chromadorea; order Monhysterida; family Xyalidae; genus Theristus; species Theristus sp. LFF4_11. The sequence goes on from JASANC010004426.1 coordinate 28,992, forward strand.
GATACAGATCGGGGTCCTCGAGGAATCGACGCTTGGCGCTGAAATTGTTTTTTTTCTTCAAAGTTTGCTTTATTTTTCAAAGTTTTAAAATGGATCAGCGCTTTCAATTTTCAATTTTACATTGTGTCCCTTTCTCTTGTTATCCGCTGTATTTTTGCATCTCATTTTTTGTGCAATGATTGGAATGCTAGAGCGTGTGCGGAAAAAACGATGTCATTGCTGCGCGAAAAATTTCACAATAAAAAGCGCAGATAATCAGCTGAGGCGAGCGAGCGTCTGTGTTTTTTGTAGTGTGTGTGGTCGTGGTAAAGTTGCGTTTGCAAAAAATTCAGCAAAAAATTCCGCAAATAGTGCTACGCTAGAACAGTGTACTTGGGTGAGAAATGAATCGAAATAACCGAATTATGCATTGAAATTTTTCTGCCTGACATTTTCGACAAATTTTATCGCCGCGTAATGCAGCCAGATTTTCAACACAGTGAAATCAGCGTAAAATATTGATGAGCCACATAACCCCAAAACCTGAAAGTTTAGCTTTAGCTGAAGTTGAAGAATGTGGAAAAATGTGAGATCGTCTGAGTGCTCTTTGTCTGCTGCTTGACATTGCTGAAATACAGCAGTGTTATTGTACGTTTGGTGGTGTAACAACACTTCACAGGAGAACCACACAGACAATCAATGAACACCCACAAAATATGGCACAAAAATAGATTTCAAACAATCAGGAATTTAAAAAAAACTCTAACGTCGTGAGCTGCTGAACGAAGTTCACCATGTACTTGACGAGTTGCCTTGCGCTCTGCGTGGGGCGGTCGCCAGCACTGACACCGTGCTTCAAGAGGTCGTCCATCCTGAGCAGCATCAGCTCGTGCCGTTGATACGCGGACACCGTCGGCAGGGTGGCTGGGCGCACCTGAACAAGTGAAATCAAACAAACACATTGCTTGCTCAGACTCAACGTCCAACGAATATTTTTAAATTGAGCGTCTTTTAATCAGTGAACCACGTGTGACAATTCCGCTATTTTTCAGCTTTTACTGTACCTGCTAAATTCAAAACACAAATCAAATCACCGTTGCAAAACCTCCAAACTCTGGAAATATGTACACTCTTTGATCCTTAGCACCCAATTGACTTTATAGTTAAAACGTCATCCAAGATTTCAAAACGAAACTCTGCACCAAAATTAAGAAACTCCTTGCCTGAGCATTTCTGGCCCATTTCGAACGGCCACTCAAGGAGCCCGTGGTTGGACAGACTGTGGCTGACTTTTTCGAACTGCACGGAATCGGAGATTTACTTTCGACGGTGGGACTCGAACCGGCAGACCGGGCGGTTTGCGACGAGAACTGAACAATGGGAGGAGTTTTGGGTGGAGTGCGACCGGTGGACGATTGCTGTTGCAAACGGTGGTGCTGGCATTTGTCCTGCAATGAGGGAACTTCGATTGAACTTGAACCGCTTTTGTCGGACTTTATTTTCTATTTTCAAATTATTCTGTTCTTTGTGTTCGTAATATTCCCAAACCTTTTAAAATAGTCAAAAACTTTTTTCCGTTTCACTAAACTGTTCCATTTGACTGCACAGACTGATCAAGACCTGTGTGACACCAACAAGAGTCTCCCCAGCCACCGTGTACCTTATTTTCTACGTCGCTGTCCTTGCGATTCTCCTTGTCGTTCGGCAGCGGGTGTGTGACGCAGAATTTGCCGACGACCGGGTCGAAGTTGTCCGAGACGCCGTCGGACGTGATGAACACGATGTCACCCTCGTCCACAAAGCTCATGGAGCACGTCAAATTGTGCAGCTCAGGATTGACGCCATCCACCGGGCCGAGTGCACCGCCGGCGTCACGCATGTCACGGTTGGCGCCAATGTCGTGCGAACCGAGCGTCACCTGACGTCGAAAATGACAGTGAAAGTGGCATGTTGGTCAAGAACATATGATCGCTGACTGTCACGAACTGATCGCAGTGACCTCTCTGACGCCGTGCTGTTGACTGTACACGAAACACAACGAATCGCCGACGTTGCACGAGCACAACACCCAGGTGTCCGAGGCTCGCAGCTTTGCAACCACGCCCACACAAAGCGTCGTCAGAAGGCCGCCCTCTTGCAAGATCAGCTGGTGGCCTGCGTGGAAAGCGCCGAGAAGCGAATGGAATAGCTCCTGAAACGAAAACGATTCATTGATTGAAATACAGAAATCGTGCTGCAAAAGCAAGATTTTCTTTCTGAGAAGAATGGTTCATACAAACAAAACAATGTCACAACAAAAAATGCTAACGGCGGTGTTTTTCGGCGCCGTCTTCCGTGATGCGAGCATCTCGCGTTGCATGTGGTCGACCGCACCACGCACTGCGCACTGGCCTGAATGCAACGAACAAAATAATGCAAACGATCGCTTCTTTCATTTATATGCTCAAGAAAATATTATGAAACTGTATTAAACATGTTCCAGAGAAAACGAACCAGCCAAGCGTGCCCGTTCGCCCCAATTGACGCCGTCTGCCAAGGCCAACAGACAATGGTTGCGTCGGGCGACACACGCGAACACGTCAGCCACTGGGTCACCTGCAAATCAATCAAACTGCACAGTTCATTGCTGTTTGACTGTCTGACTAAAAAAATTGAAAAATTTGTCAATTTTTCATCAAAATTCTGCAGTGCACCACAAACCGGCGCGTTTCTTGACGAATGGATGCGTTTCGTACAACGAAACACTCGCGCCGTAGCATCGCTCGCTGCACGCGGTCCAGTCGATTTCAGTTGGATTGAAATCTGAAAGAAATTTTTTTTAAAGTTGAAAATAAAAAAATAGGTGTCAAATCATGTGCCACTTTGATTCAAATACCGTTGTCTGTCAATTTTTTCTTATCAATCACAAACTGTGTTCACTATTGTTTTTCGTTGCATGAGATTTTGGTTGCACTTTTTATTTTATATTTCAGTTTTAAGCAGTTACAATTCAACGTCTCTGCAAATTTCACCCTTTTCATGTCGCAATTTGGGTGGCTGGCAAAAATCTTTCCACCCCCATACATGTGAAAACATACAACCGTTTTTTGGCTTTATGCAGCAATCACCTCATCAACAGCACACGGTATTACAAATATCTATACTTATTTGCATGCACCTTGGTTAGCCGTTATCTAGTCAGTATTATATTATTTTCAAAACGAGTAGAAAATCAAATTGTGTTTATGTCTATTTACCAGCAGGTAATTGATGAAATGTGACCCAGAATTACCGGAAAACTATTAAGATACGATAAACGTATTAAGCCGTATTTTAACATGGATTAACGTTGCAATAAATGTGTTATGTCTATTTCATCGATATCAATTTTTTAGGTTCTGCGACTCATTGCGTGTGCAGACGCAGAAAGGACACAAGTTTCAATCTTTATGTGCCAATTCAAAATCGCCAAAATGACTCGGCCCTATTTAGGGGACTCGGATCATTTTGCCAATTTTGAATTCATGCGTCATGTATGAAACTATTTACCTATTTATGCGCGCATTGAATTTCGGGACCAAAATAAAAGATAAGTTCCTGTCTGTTCTCTAAAAAATCTAGCTAAAAAAAGATTTCAACTGATTTCAAGAATTGAGAACATTTGAAAATCTAAAATGAACTTGAATGAATGAAATGAAATGAACAAGAAACTGCAAGCACGAGTATTGCCACAAATGCAGCAGCAGCACATCCCTGGGCCCCATATTTCTTGTCGCTCGCAGCAGAGTATAGAGATCAGTTCATTTGTTTGTTCTCATTGTTTATTTGTTCTCATTGTTTATTTGAAATGTTTCGAATACTGTTACGTCCATTCAATAACATGAAAGAATGTAATCACACAACATGTACAGGTCCAAACATTTGCAACGACAAACGTGAATGTTTGCGAACATCGCGCAGTGTGTGAAAATGAAGACCTGTGCACGCACTAAATAGGAATCTTATATCATGCGGATGCGCGAGCGAGCGTCAGCGAGCGGACAGCGCATCACGCATAATATGAGCCGTTTTCCCCTCGCGCGCGTTTTTCAAACTTTCTCGCTGCCCTGCAGCGAGCATAGTATAAGCCACAAACTTGGTTCTGTGCACACGAAACGAACACCCAAAGTTGTGCTTGGAGCCGCGAAAAAATTTTCATCGGACGATTTTTCATACGCTCTAGACACGAAAAACCTATTCTGAAAATCGTGTTACTTCTTTCCCTTTGTATTTTTTTTTCTGGTATGTAATCAACATGTGTGCGCCCTTTCAATTTTTACCTGCGACACTTTCACAGTCGAACAAAAATGTTTCCTGGGGTAATTCCATCCGGAGATTTTGAAAATTGGGTTAATTTTTTACCCAGACCCTGTTTTTGGGTAAAAATTGGGCATTTTTAAAAGTTCGCAGGGTTTTCACCTGGTTTTAGGTGTGCGCCCTTTCAATTTTTACCTGCGACACTTTCACAGTCGAACAAAAATGTTTCCTGGGGTAATTCCATCCGGAGATTTTGAAAATTGAGTTAATTTTTTACCCAGACCTTGTTTTGGGTTTGGGCATTTTTAAAAGATCGCAGGGTTTTCACCTGGTTTTAAGTGTGCGCCCTTTCAATTTTTACCTGCGACACTTTCACAGTCCAACAAAAATGTTTCCTGGGGTATTTCATCCGTAGATTGTGAAAAATTTTTTTGCCAGGGCATTTTTTTGTCAAAATTGTGCATTTTTTGCAGTTCGTAGCATTTTGACTGGGTATCAGCTTTTCACTCTTACAAATTTTGTCTGAGCTACGAAAAATAATAGTAAAAAGGTCCAGTCCGTAGGAATTAATGGCTGATCACGGATTTTGGGTTAGTATTTTATGTGAGCAACTTTAGATGCTGAATCGTGACGATCGGGCGAATGGCCGTGGAAATTGGCGAAATCGGTCTAGAAACGAAAAACAAGAAAATGGTGTTTTCCAAGGTAATTCAATGCGCTGATACGGATTTTGGGTTAGTTTTCTTACGTGAGCAAATTTAGATGTGAATCGTGACGATTTCGGGGAATCGGCCGTGGAAATTGGCGAAATCGGTCTAGAATCGAAAAACAAGAAAACGGTGTTTTCCAGGGTAATTCAATGCGCTGATCACGGATTTTGGGTTAGTTTTCTTACGTGAGCAATTTTAGATGCTGAATCGTGACGATTTCGGGCGAATCGGCCGTGGAAATTGGCGAAATCGGTCTAGAATCGAAAAACAAGAAAACGGTGTTTTCCAGGGTAATTCAATGCGCTGATCACGGATTTTGGGTTAGTTTTCTTACGTGAGCAACTTTAGATGCTGAATCGTGACGATTTTGGGCGAATCGGCCGTAGAAATAGCATAGGCGAAATTGGCCTAAAAAACAAAAAATGAAAAAACTGAGTTGTCCGGGGTTTAGAAGAATGTGTGACCAACGTATTGTGATTTTCGTCCGACCTTCGGGGCTTATGTAAAAGTCAGAATATTATCTAAAAATGCGGGAGACGCATATAAAAGGAGGAATATGGCCTTGTGTAAGCAGTGAAAGACTTGGCTCGACAACGCTTTTCAAGTCTCTGATGTGGTACACACGGATACAAGTACATAAGAGTCATATTTTTGCGCCGTTTATTCATACACTATTTCGGTTGCACATGTGTACATTGTGGACAAATGAAACTTTCACATTTGCTTTTTTTTCTAGCATTTAGCGACCACTAAAACCACTAAAATAACGATCAGACTTTAGATCGCTGACACTGGTTTGCACAAAGTGTATCGCAGAGGCGTTGGGGAACGCAAGGTCTCCTTCTGTGGCAATGACTCACCGGTTTATCCTGTCACAAGAGTTTGGTCAAAAGGGTAAAAATCAACGGAAGACAACACTTTTTGCACTGGTGCTGCTGTAGGCACAGCGGTGCTTACGTTAGCAACAACAACAATTGTCACCCTCGTGGCCTGGTGGTAGTGCGTTAGACTACAGTCTGTGCGCTCGGGGGATCGAGCCCCGCCGAGGGGTATGTAGGCACTTAATGACAGAGAAAACTCGATGGGCGCCCTACTCAATGGCGTTCTGTACGCTTCTCTGGGTTAGCCCTGGCTAAAAACATCGCCTAAAAATCCCAACAAAACAACAACAACAACAACGATAAAGCTACATGCAGCAATATTTTGCAATTTCTGATGTTTCTGTTTTTGCACAGAATTTACAGAATTTCGCACATGGTGTGATTTTAGACTAAACTGAAGAGGACAATTGAAAAATAACTTCAAAGTTTTTACGCTTTTCAGCAAGCTTTTAAACAACAAACGCGGCGCAAAAATATAACTCTTATGTACTTGTATCCGTGTGTACCACATCAGAGACTTGAAAAGCGTTGTCGAGCCAAGTCTTTCACTGCTTACACAAGGCCATATTCCTCCTTTTATATGCGTCTCCCGCATTTTTAGATAATATTTAAACTTAGCCTCGAAACCTAAACTTTAATAACGTAGTAGTAAGTAGTACACGTGACAAAACGGGATAGTTTTTCGTGTCAGAAATTGTTCATGCGGTTCTTCAAAAAATTAAAATTAAAAAATTGAACCAATCATTATCCTTCATTCGATAATGACGAGAATTAGAAATTGGTGAGAAAATTTAGAAAAATTAGGCATGGTTTTCACAGTCCTTCCGCCATTTTGCCAACTAGACATAAGGGGTGACGTCACAAAAAAAGAAGTCCTCTTTTAAGACAACTTCATGATGACAGTCGATTCATACCATTTTCACACGCACTGTGATCAGCAATGTGCATTTTGTTTCTATTAAAAATAGATTTATCATTTTCCATATCGATCCTGAAAACGCCTCCAACTATATTTACAAAAAACCGTTCCTTGATTGACAAAAATCTTTTAAAAAGCCACCTCTTTGTGGTTTGGTTACTTTTGTGTGAATATTTACCCTTATACATGTTAGTACGTGTATGAGTACGCACGCTTAAGTAAACACCCACCAAGTTGAAAGCGTTGAAAAAATGTGATTGTTTGAAGTTAGGATATCAAATACAAGTTTTCACTCATAACGCCTTACTCATGTTTTGAACGAACGTAATTTACCGAAAATTTTCTGGAAACTAGTTTGAACAGCACAACCACACGAAATTTAAAGAAAAATAAAGTTTTTTCTTGAATTCAGTGACACCCCCAGTGTCGTTCTCGTACAATCTTCAATTTAAGCCGCTGAGCTGAAATAATGAGTTTCGTTAAACAAAAACACAATGTTGGCTGATAAATAAAATGATAATAAAACAAGAATCACGAACGAAATTGAATATAACAGAAATGGTTACCCTGATTAACAGTCCCCTTAAGGATCATTAGTTCTTTCAGGGCTCAATATTCTTCCCAGTGCATATTCCTCATAAGCAGTGTTTTGGGATGGCAATTCGAGTCTCATATTTTTATTGATCATGGAGAAACAAACATCAAAGGAAGGCGCTAACACCCACCCGCACGGGCACGGCTTGGTCAGCGGTATGAATTTTCGAAGCTGCATAATAATTTAGCAGATTCTTGTCTCTTGCTTTTATGGATTGCTCTGCTCTCAAACACAGACGCAAAATAGGAAATGCATCGCTACGATGAATGTTGTGTGTCTTGAATAAAATAAATAAATGAGTATCTGCGTGATGTTGTTGTTGTTTTATGTTGGGTATCATAAAATGAAATGAAATGAGATTTCGTCTCAGAAACAAACCGTTAAAATTATGAAATTCCTTATGCGTGTTCAAGATTGAGAATTTTGAACGTCCAGTTTTTAACGCAAAACTTCTAGCATTTTTTACGACACAGACCATTCTGTCCCTTTCACAGACCACAGACACACAGATTCATGGAGAAGAAGTGGTGTTCCGGAAAACTGATCACAATGGAGAAGAATGGCAGACAACCCACCGAATACATCTGCGAGCTTTTCATCGTTCAAACCATAAGTTTGCACACCAAAATCGCCTGAACTTACACGACTGTGCGCGCGTCCCACAAACAATTCAATTTGCTTGTTCTTATCCCTCTTCCCTTGATTTTAGTTGTGTGGCCAGCGTGGAATTAGCGTTTTTCTGCAATCGGCTAAACAGGCGGAAACGCGAAGGTCTCGCATTGAACGACCAAACAAAGAAACACTGCTGCTCTGGTGGTGTCATTTTTGGTGTGGTCAAAACACACAAAAACAAATTTTCGTGTATGACTGACGCATTTAATCCAAAAACATGCATGTAATCCCTCCAGTTTTCCGAAACAAAGAGATGCGAAAAAAATGACAACGCCGATAAATTTTGTTAGCTTAGTTTTTGAAACTTTTAGGCAAAACATATGCCAACTTGTCATGAATTTTTGATGCTTTATGCTTGATAAAAATCTCAACCTCAACAACATTGTCTCGGCGGCCCCTTCAATTAACACGCGTTTTTTGTTTCCTTGTGTGCTGCCTCTTAACAAACCGAGACGTGACAGCAGACACAGCATCAACACCACATTCTGTGACCTGACAAAAAACGATGGAAAATCGATCGACAGAGCCACATCTCAAGATCCGTTTTCCTTTTGTCACTTTGTACCTGGCCCTAAACGTCAGTTGTGATAAAGCTGAGCTTTTTAATGGTTGTTTATGTGAGCTTGTAAATAGTTATATGCAATTGCCAAACAAAAACACACCGCAAAATAAAAAAATGTGTTTCGGTTTTCCGGTGCCATAACGAACATTGATTGGCTGTCTAAATCTGAATCGATTTCAATGTCTCAAGGACTTCCTACACATCTTTAGCATATCCCTTATTGTCGAACACAAAAAGCATCCACACAGACATTTCCGCACACTCATACTTACATTGTACACACATACATAACTCATCATCCATGTAGTTTTTGAAGGTATCCAAAACGATGAAGCTTTCATTCAAGCTTCGAGTAGCGGTTCAGTCGGAATACATATTCGAGTATTTCGAGTCTGTTTCACCTTGGTTGCGCAGATGTCATGTGTTCCGTGTGTCACAAATGCACAACATTTGGTGAACCTTGTGTGTTTTCTGATTTTGCACAATATTGGAATTTGAAAAGCTATTACTTACACGACATCATGTAAAAACATACAACAGTGCATTTAGATGTACGCAGTACGCACTGAATTTTTTTAATGTGAACTATAGTCCAAACGAGTCATCATGATGAATCACATTGACTATATAGAAAGTCATTGATGGCTTTTGCTTATAAAAAGCTGGCTTTCATGAGGAAAAGTCCCTCTGCCGTGCCCGCTTCTCCGCCGGTTGGCATAACCTGGCACACACACTCTCCTAGATGGGCTTACTTACACCAGAGAAAACTGCGTTCAATATTTAAAGCCATCGAATTCCCTATTATCGGAACGCCCGTGTACTGTATAGCCGTTCTAGTTGAAGTACTAGTTCTGGTGTCTGGTCTCGGTCTGGACGTGCTTATAAGAAAGTGTAACACATGTAAGCACTGAAATTTTTGTATGCTACTGGTCAATTTGCTTGCTCGGCAGAATTGCGCCAAAGACATGATACAACATTTTTGTTGCTTCGAATGAGAATGTGCCGTGGCCTGAAGAGACCGATGATACCACTCGCACAGAGTAATAACATTATGCGTATCGTTATACAATGTACGGTCGACTCTGATGAAAATACCAAACCAAGAGTTTTCAAAGCTCCAAAATGACGCTGTTTCAAATGTTTAATTTTTTCAATGATTTTGACTTTCTCCAATAACTCGAAATCTATGTCAGAATAAGAAAACGAACTACATATTATATGCCCACTAGTTTCCAATACGTCTGAATACATAGTATGAGCCGAATTCAAATCAACGGAAACATCTCAACAAACACAGTAAAACCATTGCTTTCACTTCAGTCACTCAATCAATCGTCCCACTGCTGATAATATTTGCAAGTGTGTGGCAGATCATCTTGAGTGACTTGTTATGCAGTTCTGAATGACAGCGTCAAAATACTAAATAGTAAATATGGGTGTAAATATTTTCTGGAACCAGCCGCCTCTTATCTGATCTAGGGCTCTCTGGTAAATGGGAATAAATTTTTCACTTGCATACTATATCGCACTTGGTTTGTCTGGGAGATACGCAAGCAGAAAAAGTCAACACGATTGTTGGTATGTGTTGTTCGCTAGAAGTGCTGGAACAGAACATTTGTCATTTTGCTTCGAAACGACAAATGTGGATAAAATATGGAACCACTATATTGTATGTTTGTGCAGTAAACAATAAAAAATGTTATAGTTTATTGAACGTAATTTAAAAAGATGACATACAATGTAACCGTGCAAAAAAACCACACTGCTTCATGGAAGGCATCACAAAACAGAACGAGAAGACCTTGCAAATTTTTAAACACTTCATGCCAGGCCAATTAATCTTTAGTTTGACGTGACGTAACAAGAAATGTCCGAAACTACATGTGCATGGATGCCTTGTGCATTTTAAACCCCGTTTGTTCATAAACACGTTGTTTTTTAACAGTTTCAGGAGGTTTTTAACTGTTTTAACAACGTTTTAAGCGCAGATTGGGGAAGAGAAACAATACACTGAATCAATATTACTGATCAAAAGTGAGAGTAAATAAGAAATTGATTTACTTTTTGTTTTACAGCTTGTCTCAAGATGGGACGTTAAACAGTCCTTCAAAAAAGAATCCCAACTGACAAAACTATGCATTGCTTTGACAACTGCATCGTTAACTTCAAAATAACATTATAGCACTGCTTTATTAAACTATTTATATTACATACACAACAGCTAAAGACTTTCTCTTTTCAATATGATACGAAGCAATTTGACTGTTTAGATGCATGCGTGATGTAATTTATAATTTTGTTAAAAGACAAAAGCAACAACAACCTAAAAACTGCATTTATGGAATCCGGACTAATTTCTTGCATTGGTAAACGAAAAGCACGGTTTTCAAAATGAAAAAACATTTGCTTTTAAAACATGGAGATCTGCTGATTACACATTCTGTTTTACAAAGTTAAACAAGCTTAATTAAGTGATTTATTTAATGGAAACTTGTATTTTTGACACCGTTATGCTTAAAACGGATTTTTTGTTTATTTTTTATTCTTAGTGAAGTAAAACGCCAAATTATTTTTTGAACGTTAACCGATTTTCTACTATTCATTGGCTAAATCTTTTTTCATTTTGTTTCAGGGAATAAATAAGTGGCCATGAAATCTCTTATACTGCTTTTGTTTTTATTCGGCCTATCAATGTCGCATCCTCACAATGGCGAGGAGGGTGAGGGTGGCGAAGGTGGTGAAGGGGGTGAAAATGGTGAAAATGGTGAAGGCGGAGAAAACGGTGCGGGTGGCAACGGGGCACCGTCGGAACCACCGAAACGACGGCGAACTGAGTGGCCTGACGGTGGAACTTACTACCCGTATGAGCCTCCAGGTATGCATTGTTGGCTGGGTTTCCTTCCGTTCTTTCTATGACCAGTGTTTTTATGTTTTTTAACTTTTGAGGCCCTCGCAACGGACGTGCAGGAGCTGGAGCTGGAGCGGGAGCGGGAGCTGGTGGCGGCCGACTGGGAGGAGCCGAAGGTTTAGCTTATGAACCGTTCGACTTGTTTCTTCATTCACCAAATATTGGTCACTACGCAAGACTACCGGAGCAGTACATATTGGGCGTGCCAAACTGTGAGCTTTTTGAACGTTTTTTTATTCTTTGACTTGTTTCTATTCTTTTGGACAGACCAACGCGCAATTGTGCTTTATAAACAGCAAATTTGGCTCGTTTGCGACCAACTCTGATTAATTCGCTGCCCGACGGGGTACGTGATTACATAAATCAATATGATCAAGATCAGGCGGCTGGACTCCTGGCTCTTTTAAACGTAAGTTTTACCAGCAAATCAAATTGTTTTGTTTCAAAGTAATTAGTCAAAAAAAGTAACACGCTTTCTCGCTCTAAAATCACAGCAAATGCCGTTGAAAAAGTTCGCCGCGCTGCCGTGGAATCATTTAATTAAGAAAGTGCCTGCAAAAGCACTAAACAACATGACACCCTCTAGACTGAATGCAATCAATTGGGAGCAAGCAATGCCAAACGTAAGATTTTTGTTTAGGACAAAGGTAATTTTGGATTAGTTTGGAGTTTTTAAGTAGCTTGCACTTGTCTTGACAAAAAAAATTAAATCAGCGGATAGCTTTTTAGTTATCGCCAGCGCAAATGTACGAACTGACTCCGCGAACACTTTATCACATTCCGTCAAGCGCATGGCAACATGTTACACCGGAGGCCTTCCAGGTAAGTCGTCTCAACAGTGTACGTTTGTTCTCTGCTTTTTGTTGCTCTTCGTTATTTTGATTTATGTTTTAGCGAATCGATCCGCGCGCTCTCGCCATAATGGAACTGCCGAGTCTAAGGAACATCCCGAAGAAGCACTGGAAAAAGCTGGATCAAGAAGCGCTGGCTGCGATTCCTAAGGATAAACTTGCAGCCGTTGACCCGACGCTTTTGGAGAAATCCGCAAAGGCACAGCCGCGACTGCCAACTTATTTGGGTCCCACCCGACCTCCACCGCCAACGCCACCCAAGTCAGATGGCAGCGAAGAAGGTGGAGCTGGTGGTGCTGGAGGCGAAGGAAGTAAGTGAAAAAAACGGAATGAACATCTTTTATATTCAAGTTTGAATTCTAAACCGCGACTTTAAATGGAACACAAAGACCAAAAGATTTTGCTGTTTCTCAACAAATGATAATAACAACTGATCTTGGTGTCCAGCCAGAAGAAAAAGTGAAATCTGCAGGCTGCGACCACCTGACACTTGGCGAGCTAACGCGACAGGTAAGTCTGGGTGAGCTAAGCTGGCCGTGCAGACGGCGCTTTCAACGGCTCGTGCGACGGCGAGTGTTCAGACAACGAAAGACACAGTAAAGTAAATTTAACAAACAAAAAACTGTTGCACAATTTAAATGCATGTAACTTGACCATAAAGTACCAAAACTGGTTCAATTTTTTCTTCCTTTCTTTACAGTCATATACCTATCCATGATAACATTTCGCTATTTATTGACAGTCTGTTTCTTTTTTAGCTTTTCAAATCTACTATTCGTTTTAATTTATAAATTAAATTATTTGTCTTGCTATTTGAGTGGCACATTAAAATGATGCCAAAACATATGTTTTTTGAACTGCTAGTGCGTCAACAAAGTAATCGAATAAAATGTTGAACATGTAGGTATTTGTTTTAAAAAATGTAAAAAAACCGTTAATAAATTAACTAACTAACTAATAGTTAAATTAAATTAACTAATAAACTAACCATTATCGTCCCACTCGTCGTTGTAGCCATGCAACGTAGAATACTTATCCGACGCGTCGGTCTTCAACAAATCGTTTGTTCTTAATGTTCCTGCATCAGGGTTTGACTCCGAGCAGATTGAGTCGGCATCGAAATTAACCTGAAAACTTTGAGATTTTTCTGTCGTTTGGCAATCATGAATTTAGACAATTTTGGATTTTCGAGAACAACATTTAAAAACCCAAAAACCCCCAACATCAAATTCGTCGTCTAGATTTGCGATCGCAGCTACAGTACACTGACGGATCGGCGGAACCTGAAGAAGCTTTGTATTGCTGTTAATTCAAGTTGAAAAACGTAAAACAAGTTTCGTCCACTAATAGCCTGTTCACCTCTGTTAGTCCTCCATCGGGTCCAGTGTGTGCGGCGCACAAACGTCGACTGAACGGCTCCAATTGCAGCACTGGTAGATCGACACCGGTTTTGCCGTAATATATTTCAGGATATGCACGTTGCTTTAACGAGCTGCAACAAGAAAATAGAAGGTATCTGAATTCAACCAGTTTTTACCGTGATGAAGCACTAAAATGTATTATTGACCTTACCCATTGAGGTAGTGATAGATAAATGAATGTTCTTCTCTTGGACACGCTGCAGACGGTGCACTCGCAGCTAAAGCACTGCCAGCAGGGGGTAGCGGCCATTCCGGGGACGCGGGTGCACTGCTGCCTCTGGTTGGCGGCCCTTGATCGTGACTCTGTGGATCGGCTGAGTCAAAGTCAAACTGTCCGAACGTCCCGCGAATTAGACCGTAGACTCGCTTGCGAATTGAAGGCATTTTTATGTTTGTTTTTGCAAATGTGTCACCAATTTGGCAGTGATGATTTGTGACTTCACTTGATTTGTATGATATTTCAGCATCTCAGCCTCCAGGGCCATCGTTAATAGTGTTGTAAAAACAAATCAATTTAGTTTTTTAGTCAATGCAAAAAGTCTGAAACAAACCCAAAAAATGTTCATAGTTATGAAAACCTGTTTTGACATTTGACATCGAAACGAAAACGATGTCCACCGGTCTTAAAACTAGTCACAACACACAGAACATAACAATTTGTTCGTGAAATTTTGATTGATTTAATACCCATGTCTCGTGCCGGTTTTTATGACCGCCAGCAACATTTCACAACAACAATACATACACTAAGGAACAATGATAATTGAGTATTGAATGGAAACATAACACAAAGGTCTGCGGTGTAAAAACGCGTCAGCGGAACCGACAAAAAAACCTCACTCAGAGACAAACAGCTTTGTTTCTTGCTGGTGTGTATACATATTGCCAAAAACAAAACATAAAAATAAAAAAGGCCAAACAGAAGCACACACAGAAAGTGCGCGCGGAACAAAAGCCGAGAACCACTTCGATGCAAAAACACGCTTTGGCCGGGGCGGCAAAAAGCACATAAAGCAAAAAGTGTGTATTGTATTATATTGCAGTCACACTAGTGTGCGGTGTAGTGCCTGGGACGCAAGCTAACATAATAAGCGGTTGTAGAAATGTTAGTGCAGAGAGCAGAGCGACATAGTATCGCACCATCTAGGGAGGTTTTTCGCTCGTTCTGTCGGCGCTGCTGCATTTTTAACTGACTATACGAACTGAGACAGGCACCGGAGACCGGAAGCCTTCAAAAGCGCCAACAACCTAGTTTGAAGCTTGTACTGGCTAACTAAACCTGACTCGCTGTAAGAGCACACGGAACGTGTGTTTTTATTTTGTTGTACTGTGCTCTGTCTGTGTTGTTGTGTTGTGTTTTGTGTGAGCACACAAAATATGCAAGGAGGGGAGAGCTGAAACATTGCGCTGAAACATTACGTTGCGTTACATGCACTGCACCGACCGGATTGAAACAAGAAGGCATGATTTTAGGTGATTTTGCACGAATTTACTCAGTCAGATCAAGAAGACTTGTGTTTTGTTTTTGTTCGCTGTTCTGTTTCTTTTTTCGTTTGTCATGATCGTGTTGTTATTTCTCGTTTCTTTTGTTCGTGTAAAACAGATGTTTCTCAAAAAAACAACTGTCGCGTCAGCCGTCACTTGTTCTACCTTCTAAATCAGTAGTGATCGATGATCTTTTGTTCAGTTTTTGACGCAATTTCGATTTTACTTTATGCCATGTGACACATTGTGTATGTTGCAGACGAAAAAAGACACAACAACATCCAGCTTTAGTTGATCATCATCAATCTCTACAATCATAGTCGTTCCACAGCTGGGGGTTGAGGAGGGGGGCGACAAAGATAACTGGAACAAATTTCCCAGATAGATATAGCTGCAAAATTTGGTCCCCAGGCACCCCCAAGAACAACAATGTCAACAATCAAGCAGCGATAAGCTCAGACAGTGCCATAAAAACGGCGTTACCATGGCGTGCTGTTGTCGTCAAGTTTTACGGACAGCAAATTTTTTTCAAAGTTACTCAACATTTCGTCGTGGCACCGCCGCTCATTCAACGAATTCTTCAAATTATTGGTTTTTGGCTCGAAAGTCGACAGCGAATAGCAACAATGCTGCCGTCAAAAGAACGTTGTTCACCGATAACGGCAAAATAAAACTGAAAGTAAAACATGGCATTGTCAACAGATCCTCCAACCAGTGTTTACTTTCATCATGTGCTAGTCTACAAAGCAGTTCAGTCGAAAATGATTCCAAATTCAACACCAACAATGATCCCTTTGTTCGTCAACTTATCGAAGGTTTGCTTGCAGGTCAGCCGGCTTTTTGAATGATAGTTTTCTTCCTGCATCATCTGCTTCTTGTTTGCGTGTATTCAACAGAGAAATTATCTAAGTTAAATGCTTTTGTTTACAAAAAACCTGAAAATTTTGGGTTAGTGTTCAGAGCTTTATTATTCCAAAGCTGCGTGCATGTTACAGTCGAACTCTACAGTATGGGAATCAACTGATTGGTCGACCGGGCGGAAGCTGCTCACACTCCGCACCCTTCTTTTTTCGTGGATCTGGATTCTATTAAAACGTGTTTCTTTTGAATGAGTGTGAATTTCCAGCACCCTTTTCATGCTAAAAATAAACTAAAAACTGAGAAATTCAGAATTTTTTGTTCAACAACTCAAGATGCATTTTTTGTTTGACGACGACGACGACGTCGTCGTTTAATTTTTGCGTGTGAACTGAAAGATAAAAGCATGAAATGAGTGCGCGGTGTAGCCAGCTGAAGTGGGTTTCATTCCTAGCTGACCGACATGCGTCCGCAATTAAAAAAATGCGTTCGACTGTATTTGGAGAATGGCTCAACCAATGGATCGCCTGATGTTCAAGGAAAAATGCTTGTTTCGTATGCCTTCGATTAAAACTTACATTATTAAAATTAAAACTGTATTTGACGAAAACCACCAATATTAGACATGCAGCTGTCATACGGACTTTTTCCGGTGCATTCGGTGTTTCCAGTTGTGCCAATAGCAATTCAACAAAATAATATGAAGGTTTTTAATGTGGAAATGTCAAAATTCATTCCACTGCACAAATGCAATACAACCAAACCAATCACTCAAAATTATTTTATCAGGCGATCGTTCTTCGTTGGCGCGAGCGATCACGCTTGTCGAATCCAAGCATCCTGTGAAGCGAACGCAAGGCGACCAAGTGGTACGTAAATTTAGGGGTTTGAAAAAAATGTTTGATTTTTTATTTTAAATCCGGATTTTTTCACATTTAAAAAAAGGAAATTTTTTTCATTGTCGGTTTTGCGACTTAATGGGTGTGCACAGTGCAGACGCAGAAATAAAACTGGTTTCAATCTTCATGTGGCAATGCAAATTGCCTATTGACTCGGCCGTATTTAGGTGACTAGCATCACTGCCAATTTTTAATTTTCGCGTCATGCCTGAAACTGCTTTTCTATCTATGCGCGCATTGAGGCTCTGAACCAAAATTAAAGTTCAACTTTGCTGTGAAAATTCGATTTTTGGCAGTTTTTTTTGGAAGTTTTTTCTCGCAAACCCAATTTTCTCCAAACTTCCTTGTGTCGCCACAGCCACACCACACGACCGTTTTCCAGATATCCGAACTTCATGGCCACACAACTGAAACTTAATTGGTGTGTGAGTTTGTGTTAGCGAACTTGCGTTTCTCAGTTGCCCATAACGGGATCGCGAAATCTGGCACGTGTATTCTCCACGTTTCCAAAGTCCAGACATACCGTATTACCCCCCCCCCCCCATTAACCCCCCCCCACCATTAATCCCCCCACCAATAAACCCCCATCCCCACGACAAGTTTCCGAATAATCCCCCCCACAAATAATCCCCCATGGGGGATTATTGGAAACCTGTTTGAAACACAACGAATTCAGTGGCTGAATGCGGTGAAAATGATGAAATTGTGCTACCAAACGCCCCAAATGGATGAGTTAATGGTAATTTCATTACAAAGGGCTGTTATAAAAGAAAATTTCCATGTAGAGTGGAAGTTTCTGCGACTTTCTTGCCTGCCATGCAAGGTATTTTTGCCATTTTTTAATAAACCCCACTCCTAGAATTTGTTTGTAAATAAACCCCCCCCCCCCACCAATAACCCCCCCCCCCACCAATAAACCCCCACCCCTAAAAGTCGCTGACGTATTAATCCCCATGGGATTTATTGGAGGTAATACGGTAGGTGTTTGAAGAGCGGTCCCACCGTGCCTCGCCATGCGTCCGATAGCATAGCTGGCTGAAACTACTTGTAAAAAGTGTTTGGAGGGGGGGGGGCGACAGGATGCAGACTTATGAGGGAGGAATCAGCGATTTTTGAACGCAGCCAAATTTTGGTTATTTTCTGAAGAGAAACAACTAAGAACGACTCATTATTCAATTACAGTTAAAAAATTGTCCTGTTTTATCGTTGAAAATGCAATTTTCCTTTTATGAAATAGATAAAATTTCAACAAAACACGAGTTGCGTTTTTATAGTTTACCGGATCGTTCTGAAAATGGTTCAGCTGAACTGACTCGACGAGACGCTTCGGACTAACCTACCGTAACTTGTAAAAAACATTTTTTAATTCCGGGTTTTTTTCCTAACACTAGGTACGTGCAATGATGGATGCAGCCAGGCAGAGAAGTGAGAACCTCGGACCGGAGCAGGCAATGATCTTCAGAGTTGGTTCGTTTCTGCTCGACCGTGGTTTTTTTCATTATTGATTGTTTCTCAAAAATTTTTAGCGGTGTTTATTGACGTGCGTTCACGAACGTCGACGGCTACAAGCCCGTCTCCACGGAAAGGCCAAATAAATAAGACAGTCTTTGTATTTTCCATCAAGGCGGGATTCGTCGCAGTCAGCTAAAATAGGAAAGCGCCAATTTTAACTTATGACATTTCAAAGTTTTGATGTTCGAGGAGAATGGTGACGTTAGTACTCAGTGGCACTTTATGGATTCATTGCACCTCATAACGATTCCAGGCATTTCTGGTGCGCCCGGTGTTGGCAAGTCGACGTTTATCGAAAATTTCGGTCTGAAACTGTGCGATGAGTTGGGCAAAAAGTTGGCTGTTCTTTGCGTCGATCCAAGCGCGCACACCGCTGGTGGTAAACTGCACGATGTCGGGCCGGTCGGTCAGAATTATGGCGGTCAGTTCCCTGCGGTAGTCTTCTGGCGAAAAACAACAGTTCCCATTTTTCAATTTTGGTTACTTTTAAAAAAATCGATGGAAATGGCAATCAATTTTAATCAGCTATTAAAGTGCATAATTTTGTCATAATAAATGGGGGAGTTTCTAAAAACTTTTTGTCTCGAAGATTGTAAAATCAATTTTTACAAATCTGAAATGACAATCGTTGCCTCAGGTTCCATTCTCGGCGACATGGCACGCATGATGGACCTGTCGCGTCATCCCAACGCTTATATTCGCCAGTCACCGACGCACGGAGCTCTCGGTACGTCGTTTGAAGCTTTTTTAGTTTTTCGCTTTTTTGTTTCTATTTCAGAAAGAATGAATTTGTGCCAAATAAGAAGAAACCCTTTTTTAAAATCTCCCCTCAAAAATTGCTGCATTTTTGCAGGCGGCGTCACGCGAGGCACGCACGAGGCCGTGATTCTGTGCGAGGGCGCTGGCTACGATCTGGTGTTCATTGAGACTGTTGGTCGGTGCGCAATGGAGCAGACTTGAAAATGTGTCGAAACAAAACTTGCGAAAACAAATGATTTTACGTTTTCACATGTGTGCGCAAACTTCTTTACGCAGGTGTTGGTCAATCTGAGGTGGCCGTTGCTGACATGGTTGACATGTTTGTGCTGCTCATTGGACCGGCGCATGGCGACGAACTGCAGGTGGAGAGCACGTTTTTTCTCGATTTTATACGCATAGTTTTTACTGATAGCCGAATTGAAAAAAAACTGCTAATTTGTCACACATCAGCGTGTCTTTGGCTTAATTAGAGTTGAAACTGTGTCACGGCCTCACAGCTAGGGTTGGCAAAATACCGTTTTTTTCAAATCGTGGTAAAAAAAACCTGTATTTTTACCGGTAAAATTACGGTAATTTTACCGGAAAAAAACGAAAGCCAAAAACTTGTAAAAACCCGCATATTTGTCGCAGCCAACTTTAAACTTGAACCAGGTTTTGTGAAAACAACTATCAGAATGCTTTGTTCAAAATATCGTGCACCAACAAAGAAAATAAATTATGTTTGGGCTTGAAAACCCAAAAGGTCAGCAATAAATCGAACATTACCTTTTGCTCAATCGTTTATATTCCACCAATTACACAGGAAAAAACCACAGCGTTTTCACCGGACAGTCTTTGGTCACAATAGACGAACACAATTTGCTACAATAACGCAATTAAACCGAATTTAGAGTCAGTTCAGATCAAAAAGAAAACAAGCCAGTAATTGTGTCAGAAAGACAATTTTGAGCGACATTTCGAATTTTTAAAATTTTCAGCTCAGCTCGGCAGCTCCAGCCGATTCTTGCACCTCGCTTAACAGTTCTTTCAAAACATCAGTGTCAATTTCGTCATCATATTTTTCTTGGTCACAGATTTTCTCATTTTCTCATCAAAAATGATATAAAAACTCAGAGTCCGAAATTGAAAAAAACCGGAAAAATACGAAAAAACCGGAAAAATACAGAAACGGTCTTTTTCCCGTTTTTTTCAAGGCACCAATTTTTGCCCTGGTAAAAAAACGCGTAAAAATACGTGTTTTTTACCGGTAAAAAAACCGGTATTTTTACCATGCCAACCCTACTTACAGCCTTCGCGAATACCATCGAGTGGCACAAATTGTGTAGCGACATTCATTCTGCCGACAAATCTTGTTGTTTCCTCGTACACACACAACAGAATTCTATGAGAAAAAAACATTTGTGCAGGGTGTCAAGCGTGGCATCATGGAGTTGTCTGACCTCGTGATTGTCACGAAAGGCGATGGCGCCCTGAAGAGTCGTGCGAAGATCACACAGGCCGAGTACATGTCCGCGCTGAAATACATGCACCCACGAAGCGAAAACTGGAAAACACCGGTGACTTGTTTTTTTAGTTGTTTGTCCATTAAACTAGGGGTAAACGTTAACATGACCAGCAGGCACTATCGTTTCATGAAGCCGTCACGAAAACGACAGACTAATGTTCATGGTCGTTAAAGTTGTCGAATGGTTTTTTCAACAGGTCATGCGAGCATCGGCATTTTCTGGCGAGGGCTTGGACGACGTTTGGAAGACAATGGACAAATACTGGCATATCGTCACGCAGACTGGTCGGTGTTTCCTTGGATCACATTTTATTTTGTTGAACTCAATATGTTGTCCTGTTCGTATACGAGACGTCGTCTTGCATGTCTTTGTGATCAAAACGCTGATTGGTTGGATGTTGCATACTTTCAGGTGAGCTCCGTTTGAAACGTGACCGCCAACTGAGCAGCTGGCTGTGGCAGCACGTTCGCGAGGAATTAATTGGGGCGTTCGTTAGACATCCGAATGTCGCAAAAATGGTTTCTGAGAAGGATTTTTTGTTTTTTTACCAGCAATGTGGGTGAATTTGTTTTCAATTTGAAGACAATTTTAAATCATTTTCTCAGGTCGAAGAAATGGAACGAGAAATCCGCCGAGGCACGGTGACACCTGGTGCTGCGGCTGAAAGAATGTTGCGGGCATTCTTTAAGTGATTGTTTGTTGTTTGTTTTTTGCTTTGACGTTTTGTTCTTTGGTCTTTTTGTTCTTCAGTCTGCTTGAAAATAGAATGCTTCGGTGCTGCGTTTTTGATAGAATTCATATTTGAACATACAAATTTTAAATACCGTATTACCCCCATTAACCCCCCCCCCAATCGAAACCTGTTTGAAACACATACCCAGCGAATTCAGTGCTTGAATGCAGTGACAGTGGTGAAATTGTGCTACCAAAGGCCCCAAAGTGATGCGTTAATGGTAATTTCATTACAAAAGGCTGTTACAAAAGGAAATCTTATGAAATCTTGTGAAAAGTAGAAGTTTCTGCGACTTTCTTGCCTGCCATGCAAGGTATTTTTGCCATTTTTCACCAAATTCCCCTCCAACCAATAATTCCCCCCTCCCACCAATAATTCCCCCCCCCCACCAATAAACCCCCACCCTTAAAAGTTGCTGACGTATTAATCCCCCATGGTGGTTATTGGAGGTAATACGGTATTCATTGCCAATAGAATTGTATAATAGGAAGTTTTTTGTACTTTTGAGAAATTTAAAGAATAAATAACAATTGAAAAATAAATGTTGAATTAGCATTTCGCAAAGTATAGTTTGGTTGAAAGACACAACTCGACACCTTCAGGTTTTTTCGTTCTTTTCGTTTGTCTGGCGTTTGTCGTTCAGTAAAAAGCTGTCTGGCTGAATTGTTTTATCAGTGAACTGCACAGATTTTCAGGCAGATTTTCATGGTGATGGTAGTCAATCGCATCGTTGTCTCAATGGGCGACTGTTGTTTTCTGGCACATCGTAAATCTGAATGTCGTCCAAGGCACAGGTACCAAAGTTTGAGCCGACGTTCATGCAGACGAACACAAGCTGGAGTGAAATTCGATTGGATTGCAAGGGTTAAGTAAAAACTGTTTGTTGGGTAACATTTGCCGTAAAGTTCACTGGAAGCAATTCAACAGCACGTTCAACACCAAGTTACCGTATTACCTCTAATAAACCCCCATGGGGGTTTATTTCTTCAGCGACTTCTGGGGGTGGGGGTTTATTTTTGGGGGGGGGCTTTATTTTTGGGGGGGGGGGTTATTTGGAAACCATTTTTAGGAGTGGGCAAAATGGCAAAAATACCTTCCATGGCAGGAAGGAAGTCGCAGAAACTTCTACTATACATAGAAATTTCCTTTTACAACAGCCTTTTGTAATGAAATTACCATTAACTCATCCATTTGGGGCCTTTGGTAGCACAATTTCATCATTTTCACTGCAACCAGCCACTGAATTCGCTGGGTATGTGTTTCAAACAGGTTTCAATAATCCCCCATGGGGGATTATTTTTCGGGGGGGATTATTTGGAAACTTGTCGAGGGGGTGGGGGTTTATTTTTTGGGGGGGGGTTAATTTTGGGGGGGGGTTTAATAGAGGTAATACGGTACTCAAAATGTTGAGCTTTTGTTGAATAAGTATTTTCAGTGTTGTGGGTGAATTTGTGACATGCGTGATCCAGTCCGATCTTGTTTTGGCTGAAACATGCAAAACGGCTGATGGGTAAAATCTTGAATGGATAAACGCACCCGGCTGGTCAGTGTCGGACACACGAAACTCGTTCGTTTCCATGAAAAGTCCAGTTGTTTCACGTCCAATTCCGATTGATACGGGCAGTGGAGTTCTTCGTCGCTCGAGTAACAGCATCCTCTCAATTGGAGTCCTTGCGTGGCCTCCAAAGTCCTCACGACCACCATCTGCGATCGGTTCGTCCAGTGCACTGCTGCTTCAAGGATTGCATTACCAAACGGCGGCACAGTCGCCTTGATGTAGTAAGTGCCTTCAGCTAAAAGGGTTTTAAATGAAAGAATGCGGTAACCATATCGCTCACATTTAGATTGATTTGTTACTGATAATAACAAAAGGGAAGAAATACCATCTTCAACAAAAAAGGTTAAATTTGCAGTTACAGTATAACGAGGAAGAGTGCCGTTCTTGATGAATCACAAACAAAAAAGACGACCATACGCACCCGGTTTGGACGTCGGATCACCGAAGCGACGTTCATGAATGCTGATCGCTCGATTTCCAGCCATCTGGAACTTGTGTGTTGCAAGATACGAGTTCTCGAATTCGCAGAATGTGCCGCCCTCAAACGAGCAAGTGCCCGGCGTCGCACACGACGACGAAAACAGTGGATCGAACAAAATAGTGGGCGTTGTTTGCACTGGATTGTAATGGTGGTGGTGGTATTCACTTTCTGTCAATTTTTTAGGATCATTGATGTCGGCCATCAGTTCAGCAATCGATACAAACACTTGTGTGGATGTGGTTGGTGTGGCACTTGGCAATGGTGTTGTTGAAAACGTCGTTGAATGGTGGCTGTTTCTTTCAAATTCGTGCTCTTCGAACCCTTTCGTCCAAAATTCGCCTCGTCGTCGAATCGACGGCCGACTGCGAGTGGGTTCAGACGTTGTGAGTGCAATCGAGCTGCTCGATGTTGCTTTGCCGTTTCGCTGTTGACGTATCCTTTGACGGTTCAGTTGTTCAATGTTACAAACAAAATAATTTGAAGTACAATAGCGGAAAAATAAAGAATTCAAAAGGAAAGAGAACCAACTTTAGTCGGAATTGTTTGAACTGCTCCATTAAACTTTCTCGCGACTGGGTCGTCGGCGTTGACGGCTCTGTCAAACTTCGAATAGTGCTTGTTTCCATCGTTGTGGGGGTCGATTGGTCAGTTGTGGTTGTGCCCTGTCGGTTAGCATTCAGTTTGTTGCGCATCTTCCGTCGCAGTTCAGCAGCAGCTTGCGCAATTTTTTGAAGATCCGTTTGCGTGTAGTTATTGTAGTGTCTCGTCAACGGATTTACAAGTTCAGCATTCGGTTTATCAGTTTCATGAGAATGGTTCCAGACTTCTTGCACTGCTTCATTGACCTGATCTTTTTCAACCTCGTCTGTTCTGCCACCAAAACGCTCATTGGGATGACTGTTATGTCTCCTCATCCTACTGTTTCGGAGATGCTCATCCCCCATGATCTCTTCCGCAAAGTCACTCATGCGCACCAATTCTACCGGTGGTTTCGGCGTGCTTTCTGGTGTATTATGCCATCTTCTTGGTCGACGTTGACGGTCAAAACCACGACTGTCACTGGGTGATTTCACCCTCAATGGGTTTCGAATGCGTTGATTTTGCTCCGACAGCCGATTCAACCGTCTCAACCTCCAACTTCGAACACGATCTTCGTTGTTTTCGTTGTCTGACATCAGTGCTGCTGCAGCTGTATCCGTGCTTTCGACAGGTGTCGGGTTCGCATGCCGTCTCAAATGCGCGTTCCGTTGTCTAAGAATCTCCTTTTGTTGTTTCAACTCCTGAACGCGTAGAAGCTCCAGCTGTCGGATACGCTTTTGCGCTCGCCTCAATTCTTCTTGTTGTAAACGAAGTTGCTCGCGAAGTTTTGGAGATTGCGCTGTGGTTGTTGTTGGTTTTGTTGGTTGTGTTGTTGTCGTCATTGTTTTGATGGTGGTGGCAGTTGTTGTTGGTGTTGGACTTTGTTGTGTTGTTGTGGTTGTTGTGGTACTGGTGGTTTTTTCATGTTCGCTCAGCAACTTTGCTGGCTGTCTCCGCGGATTCAAATTTGCAGCGATTGACGGATCCAAATTGAACTCGCGAATAATGTCATGCAAATGACTGAGACCGCCAAGCGATCGGTTTGTTCGATCTTCCGATTCAACAAACTTCTGCGATAATTCGTCAAGTTTCTTGGAGTCGTTTTTAATCTCATTGTTTACGGTTGCAATCGTCTCAAGTTGCGCTTCGGTTAGCCCGGTGACTTTGAGGAACTCTGCAGCCGCACCTAGTGTTTCACCATCGGCAGTCGGTATGTTTCTACCGTTGGAGGACGATGCCAAGGCACGGAGAGCAGTTTGAAGACGTTTGGCTTCTGAAAAGATATAAGAGCTCAATTATTCAGAAAAGATTTCACGCGTAGTGTCTGACGTGACACTTGACACAATATCTGACGCGACACTTTTTGATCGCACTGGTCAAAAAGTGCAACGTTTCAATAGTTACGTCAAATGTTATGTACGTCGCTTCTTGTATGCCTTTAGTGTTGAGGCAAGTTTTTTGAATGGTTTACTTCATTGCTAAATGTTGACTAAATGAACAAGTGAAGTATCATACATCGTTACTAACCATATCCTTCACTGCAATCTGGCACGTGCACTCGAATGTTATCAATGACAACGGCACCGCCGTGTGGCTCCGTGAATTGACTTGCGACAAAAACCAACTACAAAAAAATGAGCAGTTAAAAAATAAAAAAAAGTTGTACCTTTACGTTTTTAGACATTTTCAAGAGCACACTTTTTAAAAATAAACATAAAAACACTTGCCGACACTTCCGTTTTCCCAGGTGGATACAGCAAGACACTGGTCGGACCTGGCGATTTCAATGATGAAAGACGCTGGCACTGACGTGAAGATGTTGGAACGGTCAGGTCGTTCATAGGTCGCCAACAGACACGCAACTGGACGCCCGGCGTTGTGTAGTGGCTGGACAAATTTGAGTGAATTTTTCAAAAAAGAACAAATTTTGAACAACTCAAGTGAGGAAATATTCACTTGACGGTCACATTGACTTGCTGGTCTCGACAGGTCCAGAATGGACAGGAATAGACAATCGCAGAACGAACGTCTGGTAAATTTCCAGTTGACAGAGCAGTCAGAAATCGGCCACCTGAATTGAAAAGAAATTATCTCCCATTAATTAATTCTGTGCTACAGCTTCAACAAAAAGTTCAACCAATTGCTGAACTATTACTAATCTCAACAACGCATTGAAGTATTTTTCTCAGCTGTGAACTCGAACTCACTTGGTGGCCACAATTGATTCTTATCCATGGCAGTAAACTCCTGACGAAAGTGATACGGATTGACACTGCCCCAAGCCCAGTGCCAACTGAGCGTATAATCGAATTCATAGTGCCAGCAACAAGCAAACTCAAACGAACAAGACAGCTGGGATGGCGAAACGACCGGAACGTGACTCGATTTGTAGTACACTAAAGTGAGATCACGATGGAGTCACACGAATTACAAAGGATCTAACAGGAATCGGTTTTGTTGCTTTCTTACAATTCCAACCTGATTCATCGAATTTGTAAAGTTGAACATAGGGACCAAAGAACTCTGCAACACAAAAAGTTAAAGAACATTGTTCCATCTATTTTTATGAGCTAGATTAGAAGAGCGTCTCACTACAGAAAGCTTCCCTTACTATTTATCACGTTGATTCGTTGTTCAATCTGCGTTTGCACTGATTGACCTAAAAATTAAATGAAGGTTAACTAGGTTCTTGTGAAATCTGCTACATCCACGGATAAAATCGGAACCAACACAACAAAACTAACCGTAACAAAATTTGCTGAAATACTGCAAAAGTACAAACAAAGATGCAAATGCAGAACGACCTGACCAGTTTGGTGGCCGCATTTTTTGGGCTTCTGAAATTGAAAATCTTTCCTAAACAGCACAAAAATTCTGAAGTAAAAACTGAAATAAATTTTATACTCCAAAAGCAGAAAATACATTGTAAATACATTGTAGTGAATGTTATTGGTTTTTCATGTGCAATGATTACACACATTAACAAACAAACAATTGAGTACTTGAAAAAAAGAACCATACGTACGCAGTGAAGCAATTACTGATTTGCTTATCAAATTATACATGGTTCGAAATGTCAAATAACTGATATGACGAAGTTACCTTTCAAGTTCTATGAACCCCTTTTCTTAACCAACAATACTATAAAAATCTAAGTTATCTTAATCGAGCTTAGTTGTTCAAGGTCATTTTTGTTTGTCAAGGTAATATTACGTCTAATCGAATAATTTTGAATTGATTTAACTATTGTATGTACAATGAAACCTGAGTTTTACAAACATCAAAACTTCCCCACGCTGTATTATCAAATGAGACTTTCTGCCCTCTGAATGATGAAGCGTGCAAAAATCAGTCGATGAAAAAATATGTTTAAAATATTCATTCTACTGCTCATAACTTTTCTGATGCAAAACATCCATGCACATTCACTCATCGAAAGCACTTACAAATGCATGTTGTTGTTTTTTACCTGTACAAATTTCAACCGTTGTTTGAAAACTCGGCAAGTAAAACAAAACATCGCTAAAAAAGTTATTCATTAGCACGACACACGATTACTGTTTGCGACAATTGTGTTGTCTTTGCCGTTACACACTCTTCAACACCGTTTGTCATTCGCATTGTAATTCAGCCGGTGGCAAGTAAATTCAGTTATCGAATAATAGATGATAAAATATTCAGCATTTTTAGTTCCCAAATTTTTGCTGTGAAATCCATTTCATGTTAAAAAAGATTTAAAAAGATGAAAATGGAAAATACTTTATTTTGTCTTTTAGCCCTAAATCTAGTTGAAAACCTCACAACAAGGCTGTTTGCTTTTTTGCACCATAATGAGTTGTAGAAAAATATTCCGGTAACCGCAATACATACCTTTCTCAACAAAAAGACCCGGATTCTAAAAATCAAAGTATCAGTAACGAGGAGATGACGTAATGTGAAATATCTTTTTAACATCACCTG
Organism: Theristus sp. LFF4_11; assembly: GCA_030248135.1. Classification (NCBI taxonomy): domain Eukaryota; kingdom Metazoa; phylum Nematoda; class Chromadorea; order Monhysterida; family Xyalidae; genus Theristus; species Theristus sp. LFF4_11. The sequence goes on from JASANC010004426.1 coordinate 57,094, forward strand.
CCCTGACCCATTGCTAAAGTTTTACAAACTATAACTTTAGACCATATGACGGAAACGACATCTGCTCTGGAAAAACCTATTCAGCCAAAACCAATGGGATCGGTTCATTTAATGACTCGTTTTTCAGTCGTTCCAAAATAAGTTTTCCCTTTGTCAACAATCCGATTCGCAGATGCGATAATGAATCTGCCGATCAATCTGAATTATAAAATTTAAAAAAATGCAAAAAAGTTTATTTCGGCTAAAATTATTTTCAAAACTGTGAAGCGCAAAAACGCATAACAACTTTGCTTTTTCTTTCGACGATGAAGTTTTTTGCCTTGTGGAACACAACTGCAGGTAAGGAAAAAAGCGTCGAAAACAGATTTTTGGTCGACTTCAAACCGTTTTTTTTTGAACTCCGCGTTCTCTGCGCAACGGGAAGTAAGTGCTGTTACGCAATAATTTTTGAAGAGTCACAGAAGAAGGCTGAAAACTGTGTGTGAACGTGCTGGACGAATGGATTTGTACCAATGATCGCGCCATCCGCTTCTTCCTTCTATCTTCAGCTGCTTATCTTTAAAGATATTGCCGAAAAAATATGATCAGTGAAAATTACCTATAATGGTCCATCCTGATATCGACGAAACTTGTAACCTACCTAACATCGATCCAAAGAAAACCTTGCAAAATTATCGGTGATCGACAAAATGAATGTGTGTCAAAGAAACAACGAATCCAACAACAACAAGTCCAACGAAACTTTTTCAGAACAAGCCATTTGTTCACGGAAAGCACGCCTGCACCGGGTTTGCGATTTTTTTGTTTCACCGCACCACTGAACTGGGCTTGTTGCTTTGGTTAGACCGACGGCGTTAAAAATTTGTGGAATATTGAATGTATCGTGTTTTCTCGAAGACCAGTGTGATGCTGCCTGCTGCTTATTGCGTTACACTCCCACAGCTCGATGTCTCGCCCCGCCTTTCTGAAACTCCGCTCACTAGGTGGTAATCCTGCCGAGATGTAAAAGCTTTTTTCTTGAAATTTCTGCATATTTTTCGTCTTTTTTCTTGTACATTTTGTTGTCTGGCTTGTTGAAGGCCACGTTTACAAGTTGACGTGTTTATCTTCGAGATGCAATATAGTAAACGATACGAGTTTTTTATCTGAATGAGACGTCAGTTTTATCGATTTTAAACGCTTTCAGTAAAAAAAACTGTCAAGAAAAACCTGACGTCATCAGAACGTTTTCGAAAACTGCTGACCAAGGTCATCATTGTAAACCCGTCACAAATTCTTGACAAACAATGTGTTTGCAGTAAAATTTCAAAAGCGAAGCGATGAGTTAAAGTGAGCGACAAAAAAATAAAGATTCAATCAGTCAGTGAAAGAAGGGAAAAACTCGTATTTCCAAATAACAAAACCAATTCATCACATCATAATGAATCGTCTGAGTGTGAACGCCGGCAACAACGACCGTTCCAGCCGTGCTCGCGGGTCGCCGCCACACTTGAAACTCGAGACCATCAACAGCGACCAAGACTTCCACCCGATGATCACGGTTGACGACCACACGGACTCCGAGTCGCCCACAGCGCCCGTCGTGCTGCACGTTCCCACGTCGGACGCATCCGTCGCGCAAAGGTCGACCAGTGCGAATCCGTTCTTCCCACCGCCGGCGTCGACGTCGACAAAGCCGCCGCCACTATTTCACCTGTTCAACCGACCCGATCAAACTGAGCAGAAGCGTCAGTGGAGTGACGCGTTTGCAGTGGACGATTTCGAGGTGGACGAGCTTGGTGACAATGTCACGCGGTCACAGTCCACTGGCGCGGCCGAGTTTCACCCGGTCAAAAGTGAGATTACTATCACGATTTTTTGACTTTTTAACTTCTGAACGCCTGAACACAAATTGCTTCGCCATGAAGTACAGTATCTCACTTACTTTTCGGTAATCAAATAAATTGGCTCAGAACTGTTTGCATCTATCATCTTGCAAACACGTTTGTGCGGTTGAGCAAACAGCCTTGCAAAAGGTGGTTCTACTTTATCTCATATGAGAGCTGGCCATGATAAGCTCAATTTGCGGTTGTTTGACTCAAACTGAAGGCAGCAAATTGTTATTTTTCACTCTAAGCACGGAAAATTGAATAAGATCGATGCAACCGAGGCGACTGTGTTTGTCTCCATCCACATACATTGATTATTTTGGTCGCATTGTATTGTTTGTTTGACTGCTTGTATAGTGTGCTTCACCTTGTGATTCATACGTACATTGCATATATTTTCAAAATATATGCTCATTTTACTATAACGACACACTGATATCTCTCTACTAAGCTCACGTGTACCGGCGGAAAACACATCAAGCTTTTTTATGAGATCTGAAACAGTGACAGAGCTACAGACATACGTAGCTGGCAGTAATCTATGCTTTTCAGGATTACACGCGGAGATATTGTGGTTTTGGACATTTTTTGTTGCTTGCCATTTCGCCCAACAAACCGGTAAAAACGTTCTTTCGAAACGTTTCTGACAAGAAAAGCGTTTTTTACTTATTTTGCGTTTTGCAATAGTTGGCAGGCAGGTTTTGTTGCCTGGAGATAGTGGACTCAAAAGTAAGAGCTGGAGTGTCAAAATTGAGTGGTGCACATTTGGAAAAGTTTCTGTGTTCTAGGCTGAGTTTTCAAATGTTGGCGATGTGCATCCAATTAGATGGACCTGAACCTCTTTGAAAAAAGCGTGCCTTTGTTTTTCGGCCTTTTCTGATTCGTTTGTTCACTTGTCAATAATTTCCACTTCAATAAAAACTCTAGCGGCCAAGCCGGTGCAAACTCTTTTTAATGGCTTGCAATGTAATCTTCTTCACAAAAGTATATCAACAAAAATTATTTGGCACTTCAGAAGTCAGGCGTACAAACGATGTCTGGATATTTTCATAACAACGAAAATTTCAAGATCTAACCGGCTCATAGCACTGGATTGCTCATCCGTCGTATAAACGTTTTTTGGTCGAACTTGCTAAGATAAAAAAGAGTCGAAATTTTTGAGATATAACACACGCCGCATTTTTTGGCGATTATACAGAACCCAGAGCGTTAGTATCGAAATTTGACAGCAGATTTATTTGACTGGAAGAAGCTCTTGAAATCTTTCGAAAAGTCAAAATGGGTCTGAAAATGGACGTCACGATTGTGGAGGAACAGTCATCCGAAAATAAAGGTAATATATGGCGTTTTGAATTTAAAAAATGTTCAAAGCTCTTAGCCGTGGACCTGTCACTCGTTGCGTACTTAACGGCTTAACTTACTTAACTTAACTTAGGTACTTCCATTTATCTTATTTTATGTCACCAACGGTTTGCGCTTTGAGCGGCAACTTGAAAACTGTAGACAATTACACTTTTCCTTTTCCATTCTGGGATCGCAAAGTTTCACACCGTGGTGCACTTGAAGCCGGAAAACCGACGAGAAACCTCGAGAAAAATTACCATTGCACAAAAAAACATGCAATTTTTCATGGCGCGGTTCGGTCAATGTTGGCCTGGTCATAAATAAAAACTGCACGTATATGATGCAATCGCCTCCCGTTTTTTGCCAATCAAAAATGATAGTCCACTTTACTTTTTTGTCTTTCTTTAAAAGCTAACTTGTCGCAGCTTGTCGAAAATCAGCTCGCCGCGCAGTTTCGAAAAACAAAAACAGATAAACGTGCTTCATGAGATGTCGGTTTTGTGAATGTGCCTGGTCTTAAATAGTGCCATCTTTGTTTCGCATTGCGTGACTGAACGCTATTTGTTTTATTTTTTCTAAACGTCCAAATGACGTCTTTGCGGTTGCGGATTGGGGTGAAAGTTGGTTTATGGAACAACATAAAAAAAAATTTAAAAAATGCGCTCTATCGGTTTGTTACTTTGTTCAGTTGCACAACTCTGCGCTGCCTCTTGAACTTTCATGAATACTAAATTCTAATTGGAAATATTAACCCTAAGTGTTGCACAGATACAATGTAGACACAATATTTCAAAGGGATTGTTATTGACTTTTTTTCTCGCCTTTGCTTATGGCTGTTGTTGTCTGATGTTTTTTTCTTTGCCATACTTGTCTGCATTTAGGATTCAAAAACAAGATAACGTTGCTGAAATGGCAAACAAATAGAGCATGATGAACAGCATGATGCATGATTCAATTTGACATTTTCAAAAGCGACAGTAACTTCGGTAAACTTTTAGTGAAGAGCTCAATAAGTTCATTTGGATTATTTTCCAAGAATTTCCTAACGAGATATGATTTCAATACATCTGGGGCCCACTGCCAAATGCAAAAGCTTTACATTGTTAGCATATCTTAGCTCATTTCAAAATCAACCAAAGGCCAGTTCTATGTGTAAAACTATTCTTCTCGGTTTTCCAGCAATACAAGTTTATAACTGAACTGAATTGCACCATGTGGCAGAGAAGTGCGTCAGCTTTTTCATTTCAATCGGAACATTAAACATCAATCGTTGCATTCAACCCTTTTTCAAGAAGCTGACTGCCACCCACCATAAACCGGGACACGATCTGGAGTTTGTCACTATCTCCTTTTCCCGTTTTTCAGTGTCACTGGTGGCCTCAGTTTTAAACACGCGATTAGGAAAAGAATGCCAAGATTACATTTGGAGACCTACGACAAACCAACAGCTATAGAAAAAGCAAAAGCACCTAGGTGGTCTCTCTCTTTTTTGAAACTGTTCCATCTCACTGTACAGTTTTCGTTCTAAAATCGCGTGGCTGAGAGCCGGACCCCGCTGTGTTTCTACACTTGAAAGCTTGATCGGCTAGCTGCGGGCACAGCTTTTCACGTGTAATGCCTTTCTTCTTTCACTGGTTTTGACAGACGTGAAACGTACGGAATGAAAATGATTTGTCTATTTCTGTTCCGGTCTACTGGCTGGCTACACATGTTTATATTTTGAAAGCACACGCACGCGAAAACTGGGTGTGGTACAATATATGTATCTCACAATTTGACCGTTTTTACAATTTATCCCTGAATAAATAAACCAGTTCGGTAAATCTGGTACAAACCGGAGCAACATTCCACATGCCGTGCCTTCTTATTTAAAACGGGCACAACATGACCGCAAACAATGCGTTTTCATCTTTTATAAAAAATGTTGGCTTAGGATAAGGACTAGGTATGAAACCGAAAACAAACTCACTGCAGCAAAATCTGATCGAAAATCTTTGATTTTGAAAAACTGTATTTTAGTGCATATGGCACCCATTTCCACGCTTCAAGACTGTTATCATTGACCACCTTTCAGTTTCAATGCGTCAAGAATTGAAAATGGCGAAATAACTGTTATCGCCGATTCAACAAATTTTATCCCAGAGCAGAGTCATCGTTGAACAATGTGGTCAATGATAACAGTCTTGAAGCGATGACATAGCCTGGGATAAAATTTGGCTGAATCGGCGATACATTTTTAGCCAATTTCAATTCTTGACGCATTGAAAGTTCATGTGTACATTGATTACTATAAAAACCTTCTCGAATAGAAAGAGTGTATACAAGTACGGTATTACTTTGAGAATGGACAACTCCAGTGAAAAATCTTATTGCGACTTGGAGGAGTTTTTCGATCCAAAACCGGACAATCACACAAATTTCAACATCGTCGAACCGAAGCGACGAAATGTTTCGTTCGTGCAGCGTTTGCGCTATTCGGTGGCCGCGATTGGCCTTGGCCAGCGAACGTCGAACAACAATAATCTGGAAACTGGTCTGTTGCACACGTTTTGTTTTGAAAACGTTTTCCTCGTTTTCTTGAATTTTTTTCAAAAAATGAAGGTCGGTTAGGTCAATCGTTCTATGACTGTATGTAATCAGTTCCAAGCGCCTGAAGCACGGCATGCATTTGCGTAATAACGGGTATTTTCACTCCAAAAGATATTCGTCGTCGTGTCTGGAAGTATCCGTACCCGTGGGTTCTTATTTTTTTGCATGCAGTATTTTTTTTAACCGACCAGAAGATATTTTTGGCAGAGTAATAACAACTGTATGCAGAAAGAATTCTGTGAATCAGTAACAGCGGGCGTCATCGAACGAGCTTGAAATGCTACACATTGATTAAAGCTCTGCAAAAAGAATGACATGTTCCCCAAATGACTGCAGTTGCTGTTTTTCATGTGTTGGCTTTTTCATCACTTGTATAGAATGCATATGTGGGTATGAGCATCGCAATGCCGGGTGTGTGCGGTTGACTTTTTACTTCCATTATTGGTAAATTTTTATTCTTCCGTTTTTGTTGGTCGATACTCGCTTCCTGTTTTCGGCTGAACATGGGTGGAGGTATCCAGAAATTTCAAAACGCTGAATGGAAAAAGTTTGCCGCTATAGTTCGTTCGCACTGCAAGCAAATACCTAATAACAGGAGCAGTAGCTTGTTGTCAGCACTTATTTTCCTGTGCGTTGTATTGTTTATTATGAGAAACCTAGGACGCAGAACATTTTCTCAGAGCTATAAAACAGCACCGCTGAAATCCCTTGCCGAACCCTCAAACTTGACTTTTTAAGCATAGCAGTGTTTCATTTCATCGAACGAATGTTTAGTTGGCGTTAATAAACGCTTGCTTTTCACTTGTTTCTTAATGTGAAACTGAACGGTTTAAAAAGCAGTTCATCGACTGATTGTGGACGTGTTTCCCTTAGAAAGTACAAACACACTGCTGCAGCATAACAAAGTATGAGAAAATCTGTTAGCTTTTCTGGGAAAACAGCGTCGAAAAAGCGAATCATTGAAAAATTCAACAATGGTGAGTCGCTGGTCAGTTCGAGTTTCTTCTGAGTGGTGGAAAATGCCATTTTTGGAACAGCTAGTTTTTTGTGTAAACACAATTTTAAATTTTTAACATTGAAACGTAGCAGTCCATCATGTCATGCACGTAGATTGGTCATCTTCACGACTAGAATTGATTGATTACATATTTTGCAAAAAAATTCACTTGAACATGTTGTTTCAGTCGGTTTACCTACGAATCGTTCATTTGTATTTCAAAGTTTTGACTGTTTCTAATTTTAGTTTTTGTTTACTTTTTTTCTCGTATCGTTTTTTGTAAGTAATTCAATCATGAAACATGACTAAAATTTCGGTGCGGCTAATACTGTGTAAAATTATTATACGTGCAGAACGCACTGTGCATAAGTTGGTGTCATGTCTAATTGTGGGTTTTGAGAGCTGGAGAACATTCTTCCGATATAGTTTCTCTTCAAGGACTCTAAATATGTCATCAATAACTTAACGTCTCACGTACATATACAGTAATTGATTACTTTGTGTCGCTTGTTTTAGTCTTTATTTGACCGAAATGTCTGAAAAAATTATTTTTTGCGCTTTTGTGAGCGGAGTGCTGATACTGCTGAAAGCTTTAAACTGAAAAAACAAGCGGAATTTTGACGGTTCCGGATTCAATTTTCAGACAACTTAGTGTTTTTTTTTTACAAATCGACCATAATGGAAAAAGCGAAAGTTGTCACTTTTTCCGCAAAGACGGATGAGAACAATGTCAAGTCAGAATCGAAAGGTGGGCATTTCATTTTTGGACTCCGAAGCGTTTTAACTCAACGTCTTGATAGTTTATCCGCAAAACTACGAAGCCAACACCGAGCTGGAGTCGATCCCTGATCTCACATTCCTTCAACAAATTGAATCAAGGGACAATTTCGGCACTTTTTCTTTGGTAAAGCTTGCTTAGAACCCATAACGATTTCAGTGAAACCGAACTGAAACGAACAAAACAAACTCTAAACTTGATTTTTGTTCAGGCAAAGGTATTTTATCAAAAAGATCATTCATGCTCATGCATTCAATACTAATAGCGTGGGTGCGCTTTTAAAGCATCACAGAAACGAAATAGCTTAGCTTCTATTGATGGTAATTATTTTTTGATATTGCGTTCTTTTTTTCAGTCAATAGTACCAAGGGGGGGCAGTGGGGGGGGGCAGACTGTCCATTATGTCAAATCATTTTCATTTTATTGTTTTTATCTTTTCCAGATCAGCAAAAAGGGATACACGGATCGAAGTCAGTGGGCGGCATGGTCGCACGACAGAAAAGCGAGGCCAGCGATGGCGGTGAGTGAATTCTTTTTTGTTTTTTTTTGTTTTTCAGTTTTTTTGTTTGGTTGTGCAAAAAAATAATGGGCTTTGCTTGCCGAATTTCTCAGAAGTTGGCGATTTGGCGCTCTGGGAGGAGGAGGATGCGTCCGCGATGCCGCTGTTGTCGGCCTATTTGAGCACCTTCGTGACGCCGGGCCCGATTGAACGCGAGAAATCAGAGATCAATCGTGCTGGTGGCGAACATGGTGGACGAAAGGTGGGCAAGAAGAATCCGTAAAAGTAACAGGCGTGATCAGCGATTCTGAACCATGATTGTTCTTTTGCATTGTCTCCAGTTTGACGTTGCAGAAAGCGAATCTCGGCGCGCTGCTGGGCGTCTACCTGCCGACGATCCAGCACATCTTTGGCATCATCATGTTCCTTCGGTTGTACTGGTGTGTGGGCACAATGGGCGTTGGCAGTGCACTCGCAATGGTCTTCCTCTGTTGTTTGACGGTCGGTCATAGGAATCTTGATTGAATGAGTTTCAGTGTAATTAGTTCAACTGAGCGCATAGCACGACGCCAGATTAGTCAGTCGTCAGTTAGTTTTGTTCTTCTTTTCTGTTTTCAGACATTCGTGACGAGTATCTCAATGAGCGCCATTGCAACGAATGGCGTTGTGGAAAGTGAGTTTTTTTTTGAAATCCATGCGTCTAGACCAAAGAACATTTCGAAAGTTTGAATTTGAACTGAGCTGATGTTCTCTCCTTCACTACTCATAAACTGATTGACTGACAACTTGCACTCACAAACATTTTCGCCAACTTCACAACTTAAAATATTCGTTCATGCTTTCAGGCGGTGGCTCGTATTTCATGATATCGCGTAATCTCGGTCCGGAGTTTGGCAGCGCCGTCGGCATTTTGTTCTATCTCGCGAACGCAGTCGCAACGGCGATGTACCTCGTTGGTGGCGTCGAAATTGTGGTGGTCGGTGAAGGAAAGGAATAGACAGTGATTTGGTCATATGAATTACCAACTGAACCAAGCACCAATCAACCATTTTCTATTTGTGCATGCAACGATACGGAGTGACGAAGCTTACAAAATGCGAATAGCATTGATTGATTGTGTGCGACTTGCGTGCCAAGACCACCCCATTGCCGTGTTCATCCTGCAGATGTATATCGCTCCATCGCTGATGATCGGCGGTGACGAGGCCCGTGAAGACATCGGCCTGTTCGGCATGATGACCAACAATTTCCGTCTGTACGCCACGATTCTGCTGCTGGTCGAGTTTGTGATTGTCGCGTGCGGCGTGCGCTTCGTGCAGCTGTTCGCGCCCGTCTCGCTCTGCTGCGTCATCGTCAGCATTTTCGCGATTTATGGCGGCAGCGTGCACAAGGCGATCTTCGATGATTCCGGACCGATGTGAGCTTTTTTTGAAATTTTATTGGGCTTTGAAGCCTGTCTCTAATTTCTACTCAAATCGGTACCAGAACCGAAACCAGAACGTTCAAATCAAAACGGTCGACTTGCTGAGATTAGTGAGGTTTGTGTCCGTCTAGCGAACCAAAGACCACGAGTGGGGGACAGTCAGACAGCTTTTCCAAGCCTTTTGAGTTTTTTTGTGGTCCAATAATAATAAAATAACACGACACGACACTGTTTTTTTATTGTGCTCGTTTCCGTTCATTCATTGAAAACATGTTTTTTTTGACGATTTGCACCTGGTCTCCGGTTGACTGAATTTTGTTTCCTTTTGTGACTAGGTGGTTGGCCAAAAGTGGTAAGATCATTGTTCAGAATCGGGAAACACTGAACGAACTGAGGTTGTGGGAACTGAAATTTGCAAAACGTTTCTCAGCGAGTGTACGTACTTTCGACAGGGTGTGCATGCTTGGTGGCACGTTGCTGCAACGCTCCGCGTACGTGCCCGTCGGCTCGGAGGGCCTGAATCCGTGTATGTTTTGCGGCGACAATACGACGGCCAGCTTTTTGGCTGAAGTTTGTGACAAGGTAATCGTATCATTGGGCTTCGGCGAACTGATGGTGTTTTCTGGCTCTGGTTCAGTGATTGAGTTCGCTGCATTCAACCTGTGTATGTGTGTCTGTGCCGTGCGGCCATGCCCATGCAGCACGTGCGCCACCGTGCTGGCGAAAAGCTGCTGCAGCTGGGAGTTGGACGCTGAATCGGTGAACAACAACAACAACAACAACAACAACAACAACAACAACAACAACAACAACAACAACAACAACAACAACAACAACAACAACAACAACAACAACAACAACAACAACAACAACAACAACAACAACAACAACAACAACAACAACAACAACAACAACAACAACAACAACAACAACAACAACAACAACAACAACAACAACAACAACAACAACAACAACAACAACAACAACAACAACAACAACAACAACAACAACAACAACAACAACAACAACAACAACAACAACAACAACAACAACAACAACAACAACAACAACAACAACAACAACAACAACAACAACAACAACAACAACAACAACAACAACAACAACAACAACAACAACAACAACAACAACAACAACAACAACAACAACAACAACAACAACAACAACAACAACAACAACAACAACAACAACAACAACAACAACAACAACAACAACAACAACAACAACAACAACAACAACAACAACAACAACAACAACAACAACAACAACAACAACAACAACAACAACAACAACAACAACAACAACAACAACAACACCGGTGCTTGCCGCCGTGCAGTGCACATTTGCACGCGTGATGCCAAGCGCACACCACGTTTCACTTTGCAGCGCACAGTTGCGCCGTGCGCGTGCTGCCATGCAGCGTTGTGAAATGTGGTTGTCCCGTCCCCTAAACGACCAGTTTCCATTCCATTGACATCTGGCTCATTGACTCAAAAACTTGTTACTTATCCTTTTTTGTAAAAAAATTGTTCCTCCACTGCGGCCAATGAAAACTCTTGATCAACTGTGCAGGCTGTGAACGCGAGCGCTTCGTTTTGCAATGTTGATCGTTCCGGTCTCGAGATGAAATGCGTCCAGTCGATGCCCGGCTTTGGCAGTGGCGTTCTCTTTGGTTGGTCTCCTGATTCTTGTTCTCACATTTTTTTCTTGATGTGAATCACAATATATCTGGTTTGTAAGCTTCTTTTTGTTCCTGTTTGCTAAATTCGGGCCATTTTTTAGTATTGTTTCCTGAAATATTCCTTGGTGGTTGTGTTTTGTTAAGTGACGAGAAATTTTTTGGTAAACTTGAAAAAACCACTTCGGTCGTCCAAATGTAGCGTTATTAACGGGCATAATTGACTGAAAGTTTACGGTGGCATGAACCATTTTTTGCCGATTTTCAAAATTTTCGAAACTTCTTTGTTATTCGTGAAAAATTGCTAAGAAAAAATCGCTTCTTGCAGACAACTTCGGCCCTGCCTACTTGAAAGCTGGCGAAACGAAACCGGGTGTGAAGGCTGACAAGAGCGTGCAGGTGTTCCAGGACCTGTCGACGTCCTTCTTTGTCTTGCTGGCCATTTACTTTCCGTCCGTCACGGGCATCATGACCGGATCGAATATGTCCGGTTGGTGACATCGTATGTCGTTATTCTGTTTTTTATTGCATGAACACGACGGGTTTTGATAATAAATGGAAGAGAACTCTGTGTTCAGCTCACCGATTGTGATATTATCTCAAAACGGTCTCGCAGCCAATCATTGCACTTCTCACCGGTACGACGACCAATTTGCACGCACACGGTACAGCCTATCAGTGGGCTGCAACTTCTCCACTCACAAGTGTTCGGAAAACAGTAAAGTACAAGTACACAGTCGTTTGTTGAGCTGATTGACAGTGTGGCCGGTTAAGTCTGGTCTGAAATTGGTTGCATTAAGAGACCAAAAATAAGGTTCAGTGCAGCAGACCACTGGCAGAGTGAGGCTGCAGAGGCTGGCGTCCATGGGTGTCGGCCAGCCCTCCGCTATATAAGAAATGCTTTTTTGATAAACATCTTTTCTTAAAAGCAACGTTTTCGTTGCAGGCGATTTACGCGACCCGCAAAAGTCGATTCCAGTGGGCACGATCGCAGCGCAGCTCACCACCTCGTTCGTCTATCTGTCGTTTGTGGTCGTCTTCGGGGGCACCATGATTCGACCGTTGTTGCTCGATAAGTGCGTCGAAAGAAATTCTGGGGCTTCATTGTTTGATAATTTGATATGGATGATATGGATATTCAGTTTTGCCCTGTTGTAGCAGCCAATCAGCGTTTTAGGCATTGGTGTACCTGACCTCGATGTGGATGGCTCGGTCTTTCCATAATTATAAAATTACTGTCACATTTTCGATTTTCATGACTTTTGCTTGTGCGTTCGAAGCAACAATTTTGTTCATCGTTTCGACTGGTCTAAACGCAAATCTAATCATGAAACCTGAAAATCGAAATGTTTATGCTTAAAGTTCTGTGTGTTTTTCGTTTTTCAGGTACGGCACCTCGCTGGGCGCAGGCATGGTGGTGGCCGAAATGATTTGGCCGTCGCGATGGGTGCTGCTGATTGGCTCGTTCACGTCGACGTTTGGCGCAGCGCTGCAGTGTCTCTGCAGTAAGTCGTCGTTTCGGTTTCATTCGTGCTTTTTATAGCAACAATGTTCACACAGTCGTTCTTCGGTTTGTGATCAGTTTTTTTAACTTTGTGAAGATCAGTTGTTAAAACACTGTGAAGATAGCAAGTCCTAAAGATAGCAAGATGTGAGATGCATTGGGAAAATAAAACATCGTTAGTATTGTAGCCTCGCACCCAACTCACTCTTCGAATTGTCGTTTTGGGAAATCAATTTGGTTTCCTTGGAGCGTTTGGCTGTTGCGTTGTTTATGCGTTGCCACGTGGCCGTTGATCGATCCACTGCACTCCGCCCGAGTTTCAGGCGCGCCGCGTTTGCTGCAGTCGATCGCCAAAGATGACGTCATTCCGATCCTGTCGCCGTTCGCAGTGGTCACGAGTCGCAACGAGCCGATCCGAGGCCTTCTGATAACGACGCTGATCGCAGAGCTGGCCATTCTCATCGGCACCCTCGACCACATTGCGCCCGTCGTCGACTTCTTCTTTCTGATGTGCTATTGCTTCGTGAATCTCGTGGTCGCACTGCACTCGCTGCTAGGCGCTCCGAATTGGAGGCCCCGATTCAAGTATTATCACTGGTAGGTCGATCCGTGAGTGGGGTGGCGCGCTAGCATTTGGGGAACTGATTCGGGGGGGGGGGTTGTTTTTTTGGTGCGTTTTTCAAAGACTTGGTAGCGTTGAATATTGACTGGTTGTGGCTGTGTTAGAACATGAGAGATTGAAGTAACCATGATAATGTATTGGAGAAAAATGCGCTTTCTGCGCATTTCGGTGAACTTAATTGGTTTTATCACAAAATTTGGAAATTGTAATAATGAAAACACAATTTAGTCCACGTTTGTGCTGACAACAGGTTTTGAAATTGGTACGTTTATCGGCCGCCTTTTTACTTTCAACCATTCCAAATCGCGCAGGTCACTGGCTCTACTGGGTGCTGCGTTGTGCTTGTTCATAATGTTCACGACTCACTGGAACTATGCAATCCTCTCCATACTGCTGTGCTTCGGCATCTATAAATACGTCGAATACAAGGGGTAATCGGAAATATTGGCACTTTTTGGAATGTTCAGGGTTGAGTTATTGAAATTTTAGTTTTTCATGCAGTTTTTGGGTTGTCAATGTTCAAGGTTTACCATATGAAATTTTAACATTTTTTCTCAGTGCTAAAAAAGAGTGGGGCGACGGTATCCGTGGTTTGGCGCTCTCCACCGCTCAGTATTCGCTGTTGAAAATCGAGGACAAAACACCGCACCCGAAAAACTGGCGGTCAGTCGGATGAGTTGATTGAGATTGAAAGATTTTTTCATTGTTTGAACTTTTTACAAAAACTTGGATTGTAAGGCTTCGCTCTCATATACAGTGGCGGCCAAAAGTGTTGGAACGCTGCGCGCGAATGTGCGTGTGTGCTGTGTATTGCGCGTGTGTTGCATCAGCCGTACAAACTGTACAAAAGAATCCCATGCTAATTTTTTTGTTTTTTAGACCACTGAGTGTATCCAGTACACTATTCGCAGGTTTTTTCACTGAAGCATACATTTATTTGACAAATATTGAACATTACAAAACGCCTCCATCGCATATGACTGGCAGTAAAACTGATTCAAAATCATTGGTAAGAAAACTATTCTACGATGTATTAGCGTTTGTTTGTGTTTAAATTATCTAACAGACGTGTGTTGCGTTCATGTTTCGGGTTCCAGTCGGGTTGTATTGTTTATTCCGCTATGTTTTCTTGCCAAATAATTTTGAAACAGTTTTACTGCCAAATGGAGGTGTGTTGTAATGTTCGGTATTTGTCAAATAAATGTATGCTTCAGCGAAAAAAACCTGCGGATAGTGTATTAGATATACTCAGTAATCACAAAAAACAAAAAAAATTAGCATGGGATTTTTATAAAAGCATTTGTGAGGCTGATGATACACACGCACAACACACGCGCACACATGCGCGCAGCGTTCCAACACTTTTGGCCGCCACTGTATTTGTTGTCATTTGGTTAGGTGTTCTGAACAACTACAAGTGTAAACGAACCAGAACCCAAAAATCGTCTCGATCGGTGGCTGGTTCACTGTCAGTTGAATTGATTTGATTTGATCAATTTGATCTCAGCATATCGATTCAAGTTGTGCCAACAACTCCCGCCGTCACAGCATGTCTCCTCACCAGCCAAATGCTAAGCCACCGTTGCGCTCGTCCACCAATTTCAGTCCGCAACTGCTGGTGTTTGTGAAGAACTCGCACGACGACGACGAGCACCCGTATCGCACGAACCTGCTGCGGCTGGCCAGTCAACTGAAAGCGGGCAGAGGCCTGACGATGGTCGGCACGCTGCTGCAGGGCGACCCGCTCGCGCAGAAGAGCATCAACGAGGCCGAGTTGACGAAGGAGGTGAACACGCATGCCTGTGAGCATGGGAAACAGCGATGTCGGTGGACAAACTGCAATCAGTAGTGTGGCTTTCAATGCTCATGTGCAGAGTGCTGACACTTTACTCGAGAGCGAGCGTTGTTTGATTGGACAGCTGTATTTTCTTGTTTTCTCTTCTTAACGCAGTTTAGTTTATTTACGATCAACAAAAAAACTGAGAAAAGCGTATCGATTTTGCTCGTTGCGAAACATTTCAATTGTTTTGATTCGAGCACTGTGAAGTTTGCCAGACACATTTAATGGTGGCGTTAAGAACTAGCCGCAATAGACATGGAACTGTTTGATGGATGTTGTTTGGTTGCAGATGCTTCGCAACGACATGCAGGAGGCGAAGCTGCGCGGCTTTTGCAAGGCGATCATCTATGAGCAGGGTCAGTTCGGCAGCTGCATGAGCACATTGCTTCAGGTTGGCAGACACTGTTCATTGGCGATATTAGACGAGACACGTTCTTAAAAAATGGGTTGAGTTCTCACTTCTCTGAACATACTTGTTGAATCGTATTTCGTAAATTTATTGGTAACTCAAAAATACTCAAATATTTTTGAATATCAGGCACTAGTTGCTTGCGTTTGTGTGCTTGAAGTACGCATGCAGCCCGCAAAATTGAAGCGAATGTTATTCTTTCACTGAATCAAGAGTTTCGTTGTTGCAGTCGGCTGGTATTGGCGGTCTGCGCCCGAACACAGTGATGACCGGCTGGCCAAGACAGTGGCGCGACCACCATGAACATGCCACTGAGCAGCAGGACGAGTACTGGGACTTTGTTGGTCAGTGTCTTTCGGAGTTGACAAAATTTCCGAGATAAAGCCTCTGAATACCTTTGCAGACAAACTCCACCGCGGTGCCTCGATGCACATGTGCATGATCGTCGTGAAGGGCGTGGAGAACTTCCCGCTGAAAACGCAACGTCTCACGGGCTACATCGACGTCTGGTGGGTGCTACACGACGGTGGACTGTTGATACTGTTGGCGTTCCTGTTGCAGCAGAATAAGGTGGTTTGCGGGCAATGCGACTGCACTTCGTTAGGCATTGATTGAGAATGTAAACGCGCATTCATGAATTTGTGGCAGAAATCTCATAGCCAGCGGGTTTGTAATGCTAAATTATATTTTGTGAATGCACAATGCACCTTAAACATTGAAATCCAGGAAAAAAACAGGTCAAATTTAAAATCTTTGGTTAAAGAATCTGATAAGAATCTCTGATATGTTCAACCTGCCAGATAAATCTTCAACACATATCCAAATAAATACCCTAGTTCGCCTAGAGGGGGATTTAGTGATTTTAATTTTTTTTTGTGCGTACTCACAGACACGACACTTAACAATGGCCACGCGATGTAGAAATCGTAACGTTCTATCTTAATGCATTACGCACACGATTAGTTTGCACACGGTATTTAGAACAACGTTTGTGCGTACGGACAAAATACTAAAATGGTGTTTTCGCCTTTAATCTTTGTTGTCAGTTTTTTCAATTTTTTTTTGTAACAGTAACAGTGAACGTGAAAAACACCAAAAAGATCGAAAGCAACCGAGCGGTTTCAGGTGTGGCGCGGCTGCAAGATTCGCCTGTTCGCCGTCGCACAGGAAACGGACAACTCGATCAAGATGAAGGCCGATCTGGAGCGGTTCATGTACCAGCTGCGCATCGACGCCGCCGTCACCGTGGTCGAGTTCAGCACGTCCGAGATCTCGGCGTACGCCTACGAGCGCACGCTCGCCATGGAGGAGCGCACAAAGTTCCTGCGCAACCTGCAGCTGTCGGCGAGGGAGAAACGCAGTCTGGTGAGTGCTGTCGTTTGTTGGTGGTGCACTGGACAAAGGGCGTTGGCAACACAATCTGGCAGACATTGGCATGATGCAATCTGGCAGACATTGGCATGATGCAATCTGGCAGACACTGGCATGATGCAATCTGGCAGACATTGGTATGATGCAATCTGGCAGACATTGGCATGATGCAATCTGGCAGACATTGGCATGATGCAATCTGGCAGACATTGGCATTATGCAATCTGGCAGACATTGGCATGATGCAATCTGGCAGACATTGGCATGATGCAATCTGGCAGACATTGGCATGATGCAATCTGGCAGACATTGGCATGATGCAATCTGGCAGACATTGGCATGATGCAATCTGGCAGACATTGGTATGATGCAATCTGGCAGACATTGGCATGATGCAATCTGGCAGACATTGGCATGATGCAATCTGGCAGACATTGGCATTATGCAATCTGGCAGACATTGGCATTATGCAATCTGGCAGACATTGGCATGATGCAATCTGGCAGACATTGGCATGATGCAATCTGGCAGACTGGCATGATGCAATCTGGCAGACATTGGCATGATGCAATCTGGCAGACATTGGCATGATGCAATCTGGCAGACATTGGCATGATGCAATCTGGCAGACATTGGCATGATGCAATCTGGCAGACATTGGCATGATGCAATCTGGCAGACTGGCATGATGCAATCTGGCAGACTGGCATGATGCAATCTGGCAGACTGGCATGATGCAATCTGGCAGACATTGGCATGATGCAATCTGGCAGACATTGGCATGATGCAATCTGGCAGACTGGCATGATGCAATCTGGCAGACATTGGCATGATGCAATCTGGCAGACATTGGCATGATGCAATCTGGCAGACATTGGCATGATGCAATCTGGCAGACATTGGCATTATGCAATCTGGCAGACATTGGCATGATGCAATCTGGCAGACATTGGCATGATGCAATCTGGCAGACATTGGCATGATGCAATCTGTCAGACATTGGCATGATGCAATCTGTCAGACATTGGCATGATGCAATCTGGCAGACATTGGCATGATGCAATCTGGCAGACATTGGCATGATGCAATCTGGCAGACATTGTCATATCTGGCAGACATTGGCATGATGCAATCTGGCAGACATTGGCATGATGCAATCTGGCAGACATTGGCATGATGCAATCTGGCAGACATTGGCATGATGCAATCTGGCAGACATTGGCATGATGCAATCTGGCAGACATTGGCATGATGCAATCTGGCAGACTGGCATGATGCAATCTGGCAGACATTGGCATGATGCAATCTGGCAGACTGGCATGATGCAATCTGACAGACTGGCATGATGCAATCTGGCAGACATTGGCATGGTGCAATCTGGCAGACTGGCATGATGCAATCTGGCAGACATTGGCATGATGCAATCTGGCAGACTGGCATCATGCAATCTGGCAGACATTGGCTTGATGCAATCTGGCAGACATTGGCATGATGCAATCTGGCTGTATGATGTGTGCTTGTGTTGTTCACACTCTTCGGCAGTTTTGATGAGAATTCAGTGAACGAGACTTGAATGAGCCGATGATTTTGATCCGAAGTTTTTTAAATTTTACAAAACTTTACCTGAATGGCTGTTTTGTTTCTGGAAACGATTTTAGTGTTTGGATGAGTGATGGGATGGATATTTTACATTATATTTTGTTATTGTTTTCATCCAGCAACTCCGTGGGCTTCATTCCCTTGTGCGTTTTGTAGTAACAGTTAGCGTCACATGCCTTTCTCGCCAAATAACTTGTGCAGCTTCATAACGCAAGAACCCAGGAAAAAATGGCTCTCTTTCACGAACGTTGTATTCACTTCCTCTTTCTCAGTTTTTTAATAATTCCCTTGAAGGCAGTTTTGGACAGCAGCAGCACCCAGCCGTTTGCGTCTGCGGCACTCGACCTGTCTTCGGAGACCTCTTCCCTCGCGGGACCTGGTCCCGCAGACGGAGACCATGAAGTGCCCGTTGTAGCAACGCTCTCAGTCCCGCAATCGGTAGGAAGTGTGAGTCCGTTTGAACCAGAGTGAACACGAGTAGAAATTAGAGAGTTTCACAACAGTGCTAAATGCTGTATATGAGCTAATCGTGGTAGCTCTCGTTGGGGATTTATGTTGCCGGAAATATTTGAGTGGATTTTGAAGAACCGTTTAGGGTTTAGAATTGCAGAGTAGTGGGTCTGTCCTGTCCATTGTGTCCGTGTTATTATTAGACACTAATGTTGGTTGGAATAATAATACATATATCAAGTGTGAAACATAATTCGCTACTGTTCCTTACATTTCACATCACCCCAAACATCTATAATACTAAGATAGTAACTGTGTATGTAAGTAAGTCAGGTCCGTTCCGCTACGTTGATTGGCTATTAAAATTTACAAGTTTGAGCCAATTTTGCTATTTAAGTCATCATCAGCTGAATACTCATACTCCATTTTCTAATGACAATGCAAAGTTAAAATCGTCATTCCACATGACGTTAGTCATCATGATGCCTTATTATACTAAGATAGTAACTGTGTAAGTCAGGTCCGTTCCGCTACGTTGATTGGCTATTAAAATTTACAAGTTTGAGCCAATTTTGCTATTTAAGTCATCATCAGCTGAATACTCATACTCCATTTTCTAATGACAATGCAAAGTTAAAATCGTCATTCCACATGACGTTAGTCATCATGATGCCTTTTGCTCAAGAGCGACAACAAACAAGCGAGACAATCGTAAGAATTGCAAGGACTCCATTGTAGACGATGGAGTTTTTTCACAAAAAACGAGTTTTTAAAACAATCGCTTGCAAGTTGATCGCTCTTTTTACAAGGTAGACTTTTTATAAAGCCGGTGTTTACAACGAGTACTTAGAAAATCGTTGCTTTTTCCTTCATTTGTTTTTATCATAGAAAATGCGTCACTTAGGCGACCGTTTTACACAATGGGTACTCAGAAACGTGTTGCTTTTTGTTGCACTCGATCAAAAAGAACTGGCTTAGGTTAGAGTAAGCGGGGAAAAGAAGTAAACATTCAAAACAAAAGCGGGAGCTTTGCTACGGATATTCAGTAAAATGTTGCTGTTTTGTCATTTCCATTCTATCAAAAATCCTTGGCTAAGGTTAGGGTTGAAAATAAGAGCAGTAAACATACCACACAAAAGTGGCTGTTTTGCAGCGAATATTCAGAAAAGTTTTGCATTTTTCGTCATTTAAACTTTAAAAGGCTTGGCTTAGGTGAGCTTTGCTACGGGTATTCAGTAAAATGTTGCTGTTTTGTCATTTCCATTCTATCAAAAATACTTGGCTAAGGTTAGGGTTAAAGGTAAGAGTAGTAAACATACCACACAAAAGTGGCCGTTTTGCAGCGAATATTCAGAAATTTTTTGCATTTTTCGTCATTTAAACTTTAAAAACCTTAGCTTAGGTTAGAGTAAGCGGGAAAAAGAAGCAACTTATCAAAACGAAAGTTGGCGTTTCGCAACAATTGTTCAGAAGTGTTGCCTTTTTGACATTTACACTCTAAAAGGCCTGGCTTAGGTTAGGGTAAGCGGGTAAAAAACCATTACCAAGTCAAAAGCGGGTGCTTTCCAATGGGTATTTAGAACAGTGTTGCCTATTCAGAAATGACAGCTGCCTGAAGCAGATTGCTTTTCTTAAACCTGTATTTTAAACTGGAACAAAAACTTAAACCGGTATCAGTTAATTGTTGTTAACCAAACGACATTGTTTTTTTTATAATTTTTTTAACAGGAATGGCGATTGAACAACATGTGACGACATTGAAAAGCTAACCAAACAAGATTAATTTTAAAACTTTAAGCGGGAATGGCTGTTAATTGATGCTGATCAGAGGAGATTGTTTTTTTGATACTTTAAACGGGAAGGACAGTGGAATGCAACTGATTAGAAAAGAATGAAAGGACAAATAAGCGACATTGAAAAGCTAATAAATGCGAGAATTGATTTTGATACTTTAATAGGGAATGGCAGTTGTTTGTTGCTGATTAAAAAGGTTGTGGATTTTGAGTCCGCGTCGTGGGCAAGGTCAAAAGGGGAAAACCAACTCAAAAATAATAGTTGTATTTATCAGCTAACCGTGCCATAGGCACGGGTCAATTTGCTAGTCCATTAGAAGACAATAGTGTGCTTTTTGTGTTTCTAGTTTTGATTGAATTGTTTGTTCGTTCTTCTCTAGACGCTCGAAACTGACCAGTGTACATTTTTAGTGATCTCGTTGTTTTCGTTTTACCGAGGCACAATGTGTCTCCGTGTTTATTGTGCTCCATTCTAGCAAACAACGTGTAGTGCAACATGCTCTTTTCCATATTCCATTCTCAGATGTACCATTTCGCACTCGGTTGCACGGCGGCGCGACAGAACGCCACTGACAAACATGATACTAACAATAACAATAATAATAACACCGCAACTGCAAATCACATTGAAATGTCGCCGAAAAAAGTGTCGGTCGCGCCTAGAAAACGCTCATCCGTTACGAAAAGACCGCTAACGCTAGAAGTAAAACCGGAGGTAAAAACATTCGCGATGTTGTCTCTCGTCTGTTGTTGTCTGCTGCCTGCGGATGTGGAATGTTGTGTTTGAGGTGTTGAATTTTTTAAGTTTTTAAAAAGTGTGTGTGTGTGTGGAACTTGTGGCCCTTGGTGTAATTCTTTTTGTTTAATCGTAAAACCTCACACATGAGATTTTGTTGCGCTTTTCTGTGGTTGGTTACACCTAATCAGTTTGTTTATTTTCACTTACCAGCGGTGCTACGTGGGTTGACCACATTTTGTTTCTCTTGTTACTTGCTTAATTTCTGCTAATAATCAGCCAGTGTTCCACTGTTTTCACCACCCATTCTTAGTGCACGCTTTGCTGCGCCAGTGCAGCGCTTCTTCGTGTTTTTTTTGTGAGAAAACACGCACTAAAGTTTCGAACGTTGTTGTGGTTTATTGAATGGAGCCGGTCAGACAGTCTGTTGTACACTGTGTCCATGCATGATGTTATCAAAAAGAAAGCCGTGTCTAGATCAACTTTCAGGTCTTTTGCAATTGCTTCAACCAATGAGTTAGCTGATTTTCAAGGAGACCAGGGAGTTCCCCCTGTGACATCCCTTGAAAATCCGGTTGAACCATTTCAGAAGATGTGAAAGCTGATCTGGAACTTTTGTACACGATCTGTCTGATTAGCTCTCTTGCAGATTAGCTTCACCGTCGCACGTTCCTTTGCCCATTTCTTGCCTTTTCAGCCGCATCTTTTGATCGAGCCGCACCGTAACGTGCAAGCGGCGAATCAGGCGCTCGCCAACAACTCCACCACCACCGTCGACCAATCAGAGACGGACGACAGTTTCCAGCAAGCGACCGACCGTGGCAAAGGCCGCGTCACGACCGACCGTGAGAATGAGGAGACCGTGAAAACGCCCACGGTGGCGCCGCCTACGCCAGAGCACGAGCAACCGCCGAAACAGACCGCAACGCCGAAGGGTGGCCGTGAAATTACGGTCGAAACAATCGCGGCCGCACCACCGGAGGCGCAGCCGTCCGCGGCTGAACCGACCTCCGGCTCGTCGTCGGATGAGACGGATGCCAAGACAAAGTCGCAGCCAACCAAACCGTCGCAGTTCGGTGGGTGTTGGGTTTTTCTTGCAACCGGAAACCTGAAGGCACCAAACTAATATGGTTTGGTTGGATGTTATGGTGAAGTCTCTTCGCTTCGCTCTGTCCTTGGAAGATCATGATCAAAGCTGATGGTTTTACAAATAGTGAACTTTCTCTGAATGCTATCACCTTTTATATTGGTCCCAAGACTCAGTGCGCGCATAGATAGGTAAACAGTTTCAAGCATGACGCGGGAATTCAAAATTGGCAAAGTGATCCGAGTCCCCTAAACAGCGCCGGGTCACTCAGGCTATTTTGATTTGTCACATAAAGATTGAAACTAGTTCCCTTTCGACGTCTGAAAACGCATTGAGTCGCAGAACCCCAAAAAATTGATAATAGTTTTAATTAGCTTACATGAGTGACCCATGCTGTGTTTGAGCCAGCCTGTTATTTGCAGAGCGCTTGTGAAAGTTGGTAATCAGACATTTTAGCAGCCAGTCTAAATATTGTTTGGTTGTTTTGAAAAAAACTGTTGTCAAGAAACAATCAAATTTGTTCAGGCGCCACGCTGACTGTTGGTTTCGCAGACTCAACAACGGAACACGATGGTACTGCTCCCGTCAGGTAACAAACTTGTAAATTTTAGCTACTCGCAATTGTTCATTTTAGGCAGACGGCAGGTACTACCAGCTCAATGTCATTATCCAGAACGTTTGAAGCATATGAACTGCTAAAGTTCCGTGGACATTGTGAGACGACACCATTATTGTCGCTGCTCACCAGTCATGCTGCTTGATTGTTCAATTTGATTTTCGCTTGGATGGTTCCTTTTGCAGATGATCGGAGATCAGAATGAGCAAAATGGCCAGAAGCTGTTTTCCATTATCACATATTGCTCAAATTGCTTTTTCTTTAGTTCACCCGAGCAGTCCCTGAGCGACAAACGCTATCAGTTCACATTCACGCCGAGTCACAAGTTTGCCAATCTGCAATCGCCAGAGGCTAAAAGGGCTGCCGCCGTTGATCGGAGAAAAGTTCGACAACATTTTTCCTGATTTATTACCAACTAGATTTTTTGTGCCAGTTTAGTTTTTTAGGCTTGAGTCTGAAGAACAGATCAATTGCGTTGACGCACATTGGCGACCGTGCGTGTCGTATATCTGTGAAAATGCTCATACGAACGAAAACCGGACCCATTCACCAGTGAGCTAACCGATGAGTGCACCAATCTCGACGCAGGTGAAAAAAATGCACACGGCGGTGCGTCTGAACGCGGCGATCCGCGAGCGCTCGACGAACTCGCAGCTGGTCGTGCTGAATCTGCCGAAGGCGCCACGCTCGCGTGTCGGCCTGCACAACTACATGGAGTACATGGAGGTGCTCACGGAGCACCTGCAGCGCTGCATGCTCGTCAGGGGCACCGGCCAGGAGGTCGTCACCATTTATTCGTAGAGGATCGCGTTCGTTGTCGCTTCGAATATTGTCCTTTGCGAGTTGCTCGTGTCGTCGCAATGACGGACGTGCGATGACATCGGTTATTGCTAGCAGGTCTTTTGTTTCAACAGGAGTATCTTTGTTTTCGTGTCTTTTGTTCGGTGGTTCTGCTGTAATGGCTGTAAGGGTGGTTTTGGCGGAAAGGGTTGTTTTTTGCATTATTTTGTTGATTGGTTCAGTGACTGAAATGCATTTGATTCATCAAACCGCTAGTTATGATTCAAAAACCACCTTTAGTTATGTATCCATTGTTTTGTTTGAATTGTTCCTTTTTATTTTTTTGTGCCCAGTTTTACAATCGTCAGAATTTTGTTTTCATATTTTTTTCTTTTTCTGTTTGGCGTAAAATTGACTAAGTTTTGCTGAACTCAATTTTCTTTCGCATAATTGTGAATGCTCTTTGAGTTATTGACAAGAGTTTGCAGGTACAGGGTTGCTATGAACATGTATAATTTCCAATGTTTTTGCTGCTGTAGTGTTCCAGTTAGCTCAATCCATATTGTCGCTCCTTGTTTGGTCACGGTTCGGTTCTTCAGTGTCCCCGTCCGGCTCCGACTAGAACTCGTAAATTTACAACGCCATTTGCTGATCGCTACGGTTACAATTGTTTCCGCCATTTTTTGTTCGAAAGTTATTGTTGTTCATTAGGTAACATGTTTTGAATCAATCCAGTTCATTTTTTGTCACATGAAGATGTATAACATTTTGGATGTTTTCTCAAAATGTGTGCTCAGAATCTTGATGTTTTTTCTTCGTGATTTTTCAAATTGAAAATCAACGATTTATGTTGAATCGAAGGCGAGTTATAAAAGCTTATCGTTCAAACGGGCTGCGCTCAAAAAAAATTAAAAAGAACGTTGTTTGAGTTTTGATGTTTGAAGTGAGTTGTTGTCTTCATCAAACTGCTTTATTTTTTTCTGCAAAAAATACAGTGACTGACTCACCAAATTATGTTTGATTTGTGATTTGGTGGTTTTTGGTAAACCCAGTGTGAATTGGTGCGCATTCTGCGGCCAATGAGCGTCTGTTGTGCAAAAGGTGTCAACAATTCATCCAGTGTGTTGTTTATGTCTTGTAGATTGACTGAGAAACGGCGCGGCTGAAGTTGTCCGTCAATTTGCATTTATCTCTCGTTTTGTGTTCTGCTTCAAACTCTGGTCACGTTTGTATGACACAGTAACGTGTATGGAAAATGAACAAACAAAAACGTTTATGTTTTACGTGTAGATCAGGTTTATTTCGAGATTTTTTTGCAACTTTTTTCAACCCGCGTGCCTTTTTGTCTGTCGTGTACGTTTGAGTAAGCTTGATTTTTTTCACATTTCTCGTGTTGTTTTGAGCAAGAAATAGAATTTAGATTCGCCATATTCATTCTAATTATGCAAATTATATCTACAGTTTTTTTGCTTGGCTTGTGTGGCTTTTTTGTCGATAACAAAAAGAATAAAAAGTTTCTTGTTCAAGGTGACGGAAACGTTTCACTTCTGAAAAATGTTTGCAATCACTGATACTTCACACTTCACTTTGCAGTCGAAACTATAAGCAAAACACTGAAACTGCGTTCGTTCCAAAATTTCAGATTTTTATTGGTTTTTTAAACAAATCACGCTTGCCGGAGACGATGAGCAAAAAGCGCCAGTTGTTGCTCGATGACGATGAAGACGACGAGGGCGACCGTTCGGAGACACCGCTGAACATCAACAGCGCCTATGCGGCGCGCTACGACCGGTGGCGCCGCATGGAGGAGATGCAGAAATGTGCGCGCCCATTGTTTGCTTCACACTTTGTTGGCTGACATTTCGCCTGCCCCGATCAGCCTGTCGGTAGTGGGGTTGCCACGAGGCGAAACGCACAGATTTGACGTCTGGTCTCGCGGTCGTTTCAACTCCGGTGTTAAAGACAAGTCACTGAGACTCAAAACTGACTCTGAATGTATTTAGAGAAGCCTGAATTCGAAACCGACGAATTGTTATGGTGTGTTGCTAAACTGAAATTCAACTGAATTCTCATTTTCGGTTATCGGTTCGATTGCAGTGAAAGACCGTTACGGCAACGATGTGGAGCAAGAGCTCGAGGAGCGGTCACGTGGCTCGTCGGATGAATATTCGTCTGAGGATGAAACTGCTCAGGTTCGGGTGCACTTGTGATTTTTCGGCGCTAAAATCACTCGAGAAAATGATGAGAAGTTTTTGATTACACACGTGTGTTTTTCAATCAGAGACCGTGAAAATTGTCTGAGTATCAACGGGGTTTTCAGGAATGGACGGCCGATCATGAGAAGCGCTTTCTGTTGACTCTTTCTGCTCTGAAGTCCAAAGACCCAGCGATTTTCGACGAACGCCAACGATTTTTCGAAACTGAAACGGAGAAAAACAACCGAAATAAAACTGAAAATGTGAAAAAGAACAAACGGAATTCCAAGTCAGCAATGTTCCTGAAGGATTACGAACGAAAATTGGTGGTGGAGAGAGGAGGGTGCGTTTCGTGGGACCTGGGCGCCATTTGATTGCGAACGTTCTAATTACGTTTGATTCACATTGTTTGGTTGTTAGTTCCATTTTTTTTGTTTCGGTCTCTGGTGCCAATTTATATTATTTTAATAAAATATTTTTATTTATCAAACACGAAAATTGAAATGCAGATTATCAGTCAAATTTTCTTATTTTTTGCTGATGACAGCCACATCGGCGAAACTTCAAATTATCCGATTCTAATATTCTGTCTTTCAAAATCCATTAGGTAGGTGCAGTGTTTTTTTTGTCAATTTTGCAGAAAACTCAGCGACGACGAAAGTGACAACAATGCCCAAGACGCCGATGGGGACGAACTGAAGTCAAAAATTGATGCAGCCGCAGGCAGCTACGCACATGAGCAGCAGCTGATCAAAGAGAGGTGGGTCGCAAACACACAGTCTGCTCGCGAAAGTCACAAACTCACAGATGTTGAGAAACTTTTGAAAATACTGTTCTGTATTAAAAGTCCCAGTCTGGGTACGGAGCACATGGTACACAGTAATGTTGCAAACAAATGTGTGCAACGTGTGTGCGCGAGTCCACTGTGCAACACTAAATTACAACCGTAGCTGAATGCGCGGTCTTCAAAAAATGACTGTACCACGCACCAAAACATGCAATGTTCCGAGTCAGCTGTCGTGTGTTTGGCTTCACGGTTTTTTTTCATTTCACCAGTTTCAAACAAGCGCTACATGACTCGTCCGATGATACAGACGCTGGTGGCGATGACGACGGTTATGAGTTGTTGAAGAAACGCGTGAAGACCGCTGAGGAACAGGTGGCACGTTTGCAACAATGAAGCTATTCGAATTGACTGAGCTGGTTTTGTTCATGTCAAGCAGATTTCAGGCGAAATACATATGATAGATATAAAAAAAATCCCCTCCAACGGTATTTTTGCTCTTCCAGAAACGCGAAGACGACGATTACCTGGCGTGGCTCAGAGGTCAAACGGAGGGTAATCCCGCCGGCTCATCGGACGAGTTGAGACGATTGGTACAGTTTGCTGGGGGCTGACAATGTGTTCATTGTTGTTTTCTCAATTACTTTCCCAAGCATTTGACAACGTTTTCGGAAAACAAACCTTGCCAGGAACCACTACGAACGTATTGGGCGGACGACAAACTGGATGATGGGGAGAAGTTCCTGCGTGACTACATTCTGCACAGAGCGTACGAAACGAAACAAGACGAATCAGGGTGGGCATCATAGAATCAATCAGTCGCCCTAAATGTCTTCTAAAACACGTTCTCCTCTATAGTCGAACTCTAAATTAGAGGCAATCAGCTGATTGGTTGATGAAATGATCACGTGATGTATGCGTGCTGAGCAGGCATTGCTTTGGGCCGGAGTCTATTTAGCACAAAAAGCATGCATCACGTGATCACCAACCAATCGGGTGATTGTCTGTCTGAGCTCTACTCCACCTTTTTTCCACCCGATTCAGTATTCCAACGTACGATGAGATTGTGAATGATGACGAAGATGAGCTGCTGGATGAGGACAATGCCGAGCTACAGCGGCAGGCAGAGTTCGAGCACAAATACAACTTTCGTTTCGAGGAGCCCGATCAGGATTTTGTGAGAAACGTTTTGAGTTTCGACTTTTTCGTTTTTTTAGTCTTGTTTGAAGACAGAAACTGAAATACAGCTACGAAATGGAATTCTTTGACCGTGTCCAGATTAAATCGTATCCGCGAACGATCAAGGAATCTGTGCGACGAGCCGATGATCGACGGAAAACAACGCGGGATGCGCACAAACAGCGCAAAGCAAAGGTTGGGCATTGGTGGGTGTGTCACGTGTGCGCATTGGTCGTGAGTAAAGTGGAACTCCTTGTCTGAAAGCCGCTCTGTTTGTTTCTCTGCCTAGGTGTTGCACAGTTGCAAGAAAAAGCAATCGCGCGCTGCAGTGCCAAACTGTGTGTCTATATTTGTTGGTGAAATTATGTGTCAAAGACAATTTGCGATATTCAGATAAGGACCTCATCTTATCACCACCGCAAAGTAGCTAATCAGCGTGCATCATTTAACATTTACATTTCCCAGGAAAAACAACAACGTCGCGACGATTTACGTCAGCTGAAAATGCTGAAACGCCAGGAAATACAAGCGAAGGTGGAGCGACTGAGGAATGTCGTTGGTGACGCGAGTCTCGAGTTTGACCCGGACGAATTGGACAAAGACTTTGATCCGGCCGAGTATGACCGAAAAATGAGGGTGGGTTTTTCGGTATTTTTGTTGCGTTCAGTTGAACTCTGCTTCTGCGTATTATCGCATCAATCGATTGCATGCCTTCACTTGGGAATTTATGATAAGTTCTTGATGAAACATAATAGTGTTCGTTTTGCCAGTTTTTTTCAACACCATCAGCGTGCTTCAGGCAACAATTTTCGTTCAGTTTATGGTTTTTTTTTTCAAAAGTACGCAAGGTGTTTTCAAGAGCATATTCAACACTGAGCATATTGCTATATTCCACAGGCGTTGTTCAACGACGCTTACTACGAGAAAGAAACGGAGGAAGCAGAAAAACCGGAGTTTTCCGATCTCTCCGACTCTGGAAACGATGGAGAAATTGAGGATTTACCCGACTGGGACAAATGGCCAACCGGGAAACGAAGCGAAAAAAGTGAAAAATCAAACAATTTGGAAGACCCGAGCACAAGCTCCACGAACGGTTTGCAGGTTTGTTTTGTTATTCAGTTTCCTCGTGGTTTTTGTCATTCACTGCATCGAAATTCGTTCAACTCAAGTTTGATTTCCAATTTCACGGTTGTTCCACTATTTTTAGCAGATCATTGTATGAGTGTTGGATGGTTTCTGAAACTGCACCTGCACATACTTGTAATACCAAGAATTCACACACATGACAACATTTAGGCCGCACCAGAAACCGATGCAACTGGAAAAAGCAAGAAGGCGAAAAAACGCTCAAAGTTGGCTGAGGCGCTGCGACGCGAGAAGCCGCTGTTTGATCCGAGTTCGTATTTTGCATATTTCAATTCCGTTTTGCTTGATCAGTGAAGGAATTACTGATATGGTACAAATCTCCAGAACCAACAACCCTTTACGCCACTCTAAAAGACTTCGGCGATAATTGCGTCGCATCTATTTTTAGAAATTTAACAAAAGTGCAACAGTGGATACTTGATGAAACACACCGGACCAACGTTTCTGAATTGCAGACGAGAAAACATTCGAGGAATATTTGGACGAGTACTACAAGCTGGACGCCGAGGATTTCATTGGCGACATGCCGTGCCGATTCAAGTATCGCGCTGTGCCCGCAAACGACTTTGGACTGACAACTGACGAGGTTTGTTCAGGATTCTTTCAATTGAAGTCAGTTGGCGGCGACGCCAAATTGGCGTAATATCAGACAATGACACCATCAGCGTGTCATTTTTGTTTTTGTGTCATCAAAAGCGGAGTTTTTGAATTTGCTAGTTTTAGCGCATTTTATTGTTGCTTTTTTTCAGATTCTGGTCGCCGATGACAAGGAGCTGAATAGCTGGGTCTCCCTGAAACGAATGTCGATGTATCGGTTAGAAGAATGAGTTCAAAATACAGCACGCTGATTGGCTGCATGATGTTAGCGCGACCAATCAGCCTGTTATTTACAAAGCTGCTGCAATAAAAGTGCGGTTTTTCGTTGCTTTCAGGCTAGAAAATGAAGAGCGTTACGATCAGAGCTCGTTTCAGCGAAAGGCTGCGAACATTGAGAAGAAGCGAAAACTGTTGCAAAGCGTCTTCAAAACAGCACCGGATGAAATCGAGTATGTTGAAGTGCCGGTTAAGGGTTTTTGAAATAGAATTTACAAGTGCGCTCCCGGAAGACAACGTTTACCGCCTCTGATGTTATGTGTGACAAAATCAGCTGGGAACTTTGAAAAATGTTTCAATGTTTCCATGAATAACTTGTGAAACTGCAAACAAAATCTATGTTTCCAGTGAAGTGCAGAAACCAAAAAGTCGTCGACGAAAGAAGAAACGACGAGTGAACAACGCAAACGATGAATTGGACGAATGGTCGCAGCCTCGTGGTTTCAGTGAGATCCCAGGACCACCGGTGAAATCTGACTTTGAATATTCCAAGTCAAGTTTAAATGAGGAACCGGCTGACTCGAAGTCGACAGATTTGCCAATAACAAATCAAACTTCGACCCGGAATAAGAAACGACGAAAGCATGTTGCTGAGAAAGAGTCGGAAGCATCCGCAGCCGATATCCAGAACAATTCTGCAGAACCGTCTGCAACAGTAACATCAACAACAACGGAAACGAAACGGCGTAAACGCAAAAGCGGAGCGGTAAAGTCGGGTCGGGTGGAAAAGTCACGAAACACGACCGTGACTGATCAGCTGTCGGACGCCCGACTGAGAGCGTATGGCATAAATCCGAAAAAATTTCGAAATAAAATGAAATACGGAGTAAGTAAAACGCAAAGGTGATGGCTGTTGTTAAATTTTTATGCATTACTGGTGTGTTTGTTGTTACCATGAAGTGCCAGTTTTTTGTGTGATGTAAACGCTGTTCTTATGAACCATATTGAATAAATTATCAGGACTGTGTGTTTGTCAAATATTATTGATCTGATGGCACTGGGTTTCACATGGAGAACCCTGACTCATATGAATTTATTTCCTGATGTTTTTGTTTGTCTTTATTTTACTGACAGGAATAATATGAATATAAGTGTATAGCTTTTGCGTGGGACAGACACCCCGACATAGTTGTTCCAGAGCCGAGGGGTTGGGGGGGGCCGATATAGATAGCTGGAGCAAATTTTCCAGATAGATAGCTGGAAAATTTTGGGGGGGGCCGCGGGGGGGGCCATGTGACTTTGGGGGGGGGCCGGTCAAAATTTTGAAATTTGATAGATAGATAGCTAAAACAATAAAAAGCTATAAAAACAGCAAAATAATGCTAAAAATACACTAAAAATCAAGTATAATCGCGTATTTTACCTAAAATTAGCGAAATTTTCAAGAATTACGAGCAAAAATGGTCAATTTTGCTCAAAAATTGACTCATTTTATGTCCTCGAAGACAAAATTTTTTAGATAGATAGCTGGCTGAGAAATTTTTTTAGATAGATAATAGCTGAGCCGAAAAAACCTGTTTGATAGAGATAGATTCGAAATTTTTTTGGGGGGGGCCGGCCCCCCCAGGCCCCCCCCCCCCCTAGAACAACTATGCACCCCGATGCAACTCCAATATAACCGTCACACTTTAAACGTGTGCAGTTGTGATATGCTAAAAATTGTACCATTACCGTGTTGAAATTTTTAAAAGTAAAGGTTTGCTTGGCGTTTAGGGTGTCATAGAAACGATACGGTCAGTGAGAAGAAACGCAATAACCCCACGCCGCCAAACCAGCACCGAAAAGAACAGTCAAGCAAAGAACAGTTGGGCCAACCGAACATTTTTACACATTTTCCATTTTCAGGAATAGAAAAGTCAACCCGTGAAACTGTCCTTCACCAGCATTCGCAACATCAATCTCATCCTTGAAAATGATGCTGAATCCGGTGCAAGTGTTGAAGACGGACGCGCAGGAAGAGAAGGGTGAAATTGCGCGCATGTCGTCGTTCGTTGGTGCGATCGCCATCGGCGACGTCGTGAAGACAACGCTCGGCCCGAAGGGAATGGTGCGTCGCGTTGCCTGTTTGCAGTTTGTTTTGTTAATGCCGATTTTGGCTACTTTTCTGGAGTTTTGTCTTCCATTTGGCTGAATTTTTTCCTGAGAGCATACGTGTGGTATGTGTGTGTGTATGTATGTTTCCCAAAACACAACGTGTGCGATGGAGGGAGATTTTATTGTGTGTGTTTCAATCCAATTTGTGAGCACAAGTGTGCAGGTGCAGCTCTGTTTGGTCTGATTTTGGTTGATTCATTCTCTTTCAGGATAAGATCCTTGTCTCGGGTGAGACGGTTCAGTCGCAGGCAGTCACGGTCACCAACGACGGTGCGACCATCTTGAAGTCAGTCGGTGTGGACAATCCGGCAGCTAAAGTGCTCGTTGGTAAGTGCGTCATGGCAACAGTGACTACAAAATTTATCCAAAAATTCGCTGTGACTTCGTTTGCACTCCGCAAATGCGATCCACCGATGACTGCAAGCGCGTTTCATCAGCTTGCCCACCTTTCGCAGACATGTCGATGGCGCAGGACAACGAAGTCGGCGACGGCACCACGTCCGTGTGCGTGCTCGCTGCTGAACTGCTCAGGGTTGGCGTGGAAGTTTGCGTTTCACAGAAATACTATTTTCAATGTCAAAAAAAACTGTCAGTTAAGATGCGAACTTGCATGGCTCAAAATCCTCTGAAATGTTGTTTTCTTCTGTGCACTTTGAGAAAGAAACATTTGGAAACTGTCTCATAATACAACAAGCATGAATTGTTGTGCAAGGATAACATCCAAACTGAATTGCAGGAAGCGGAGCGTCTCGTTGAGATGCACGTGCACCCGCAGACGATCATTGCAGGGTGGCGGCTGGCGTGTGCGGCCGCGAAGAGTGCCCTGGAGAAGGCTGCACTGCAGTCGAGGTCAGGGTGGGCACTGGTGCAATAGTTGTGGCAATTTACTACTGCTGCTCTAACGATGTCCAATCAATGCAAAATTGATGTTTTCTTACTTGGTGTCGTTGGTTTACTAGTCAAGTTGTTTTCGTGCTTAGCAGTCCTTGGTTTTCTTCCGTGTGGTTTTCATTGTTTTTTTACGTGAAATTATGTCCACACCCGACGATCCTCATACCGTCGAATAATAAAGCTAATGAATGAATGTTTCGGTGTAAAAAGACACCACAAACGCACATTTTAAACCAAGACTGAGGGAATGTTGAAAAAACACCGATTTCAGCAGCGACGAAGCAGAATTTCGCAAGGAACTGCTCAACATTGCGTCGACCACACTCGGCTCGAAAATTTTGGGCCAACACAAGGAACTGTTCACAAAGCTGGCTGTGGATGCGGTGCTCAGACTGAAGGTCGCACGCAAACTGGTGTTTTTGGTTGTTCCACTATTTGGGTGATAGATCACGTGACGGTCTGTATTTTCTGAATTGACTTTCGATTTTATTTTAGGGCAGCGGAAATCTGGAAGCGATCCAGGTGATCAAGAAACTGGGCGGCAGCATGGCAGACTCGTATCTGGATGACGGTGCGTGTTGAATGACAACTAATATTTCGAAAGCTTTGTGTTTTGTTGAGATCCTGTAGACTGTGCCGAATAAAACAGAACTCGAGTTTTTAAACTTAAAAGTTTTTAAAAATAATACGGCGCCAAAGTCATTTCATTTCCTGTGCTGACAGGTTTTCTGCTCGAGAAACGCCCGGGCATGTATCAGCCGGATCGAATCGAGAACGCCAAGATCCTCATCGCGAACACTCCAATGGACACGGACAAAGTGAAGGTGAGTGACGAAAAACTGAAATCATTCTGTCAGTCAGAACCGTATCGTGGTGATTCAAGTGGCGAGATAAAGGTTTTTTTGAAAAAAAATTGCAGGTTTTCGGCACCCGAGTTCGTGTCGAGTCCGTGGCGAAAGTGGCCGAACTCGAGGCAGCCGAAAAAGAGAAGATGAAAGAGAAGGTGGCGAAGATCGTCGCGCACAACATCAACGTCTTCATTAATCGGTCGGAGTTTGGAAATTTTATTTTGTTTTCTTATTTTTAAATTTGCCGATTTTATTGTGTACAACGTAAAGTGAGCCATTTTTGGAAGCTGTTTCTTTTTTTCAGTCAACTCATCTACAACTATCCGGAGCAGTTGTTCGCCGACGCGAAAGTGATGGCGATTGAGCACGCCGATTTTGAAGGTGTGACTAATAAAGACGGGAAATTACGAAATATCCACTGCGACGCTTTCAATCTCTGCTTGCCCGCCCGCATTTTGGAAAATTCTTCTGATACAAAAGCGATGGCCGATCGTGCCGTATGCGACTTTGCATTTGCGATTCACCCAACGACGTTCACTCTCAGGGATCGATCGTCTCGCGAAAGTGCTCGGTGGCGACGTCGTGTCGACATTCGACTCGCCGGGCGACGTGACACTGGGAGAGTGCAAGCTGATTCAGTCGGTCATGATTGGCGAAGATAAACTGCTGAAGTTCAGTGGTGTGCCGCTCGGTGCGTTCGCGAAGCGTTTGCGTCTGCATAGCTTTGCTTGTTGCATCCGAAAAGTTCGTTTTTGCTTGACGTGCCAGTTCAAAATTGCCTGAAGTGATCCTGCCGTGTCTGTGGTTTCAACAACGCAACACGTCATCACATTTCCAACATCAGACACCTCTTGAACTGGTTGTGAAACAGTTGCAACTGCTTCGTTGTAACAAACTGCCCACTTTCTGCGCGTTTTGTGACCTGCGCTCACCTGTTGTTCGTCAGGCGAGGCGTGCTCGGTGGTGGTGCGTGGTGCGACGCAGCAGATCTTGGACGAAGCGGAGCGCTCGCTGCACGATGCGTTGTGCGTTTTGGTGACACACGTGAAACAGCCGAAGACCGTTTTTGGGGGAGGTCTGTTTCGGTCCTCGTCTTGATACATGAAGTTCGCTGTTTGCGGTGTCGCCAGGTGGACGCATACCGCGGTGCCCCCCTGGCTCGTCAGTGCGACGGATGTGATGTTGATGTTTATGCCGATCTGATTGATTGAAATGAACAATGCGTGCGTGTGGAAGAGCAAGCAGCGCTGATTGGCTGCAGAACACGTTGGTTCTATGATGTGGCCAATCAACGAATCAGACTTGGAAGCAGCAACTTGTCTGAGAGAACTGAACGACAGCTCTCTGTCTCTATTTATAGTCGCTGTTAGTCCGTGAACCAATCAGTGCACACCACTGCATGCACCCAACCAGCAACCAGCTCGCAAATGCACGTGCAGGCTCGAGCGAGATGCTGATGTCCGTGGCAGTGCAGCAGCTGGCCGCGCGCACCGCAGGCAAGCAGGCGTTCGCGATCGAGGCGTTCGCACGGGCGCTCGCGCAGCTGCCAACGATCATTGCGGACAATGCCGGCCTGGACAGTGCCGACCTGGTAGCACGCCTGAGGGCCGAGCACAGCAAGGGCAACACCAAGGCCGGACTCGGTGAGTGTGTGTGGGCGAACAGTGGGGGGCTCGTGTGAGCATGGTGAGTCGTGTGAATGGACAGTTGGCCATAAACAGGCAGTTATGAATGATGTGAACACCCGAGCGGCACTTGCAAACAACAGCCACTGTGATAGCAACCAAGCGCGTGCGACGCTGTGGTGTACCGTAGTGGTGCACTTGGCGGCATGCGGTGCGCTCGCTGAAGCGTGCCACACCACCGTCGCAGCAGGAGCAATCAGTGCTTGGTTTCTGGTGGTTGCTTGTTGCTTGCATCAGAATAATGGATCCGCAATACAGTCAATCAGCGGTGTAAAAATGTCAGTGGTGGCAATGGTTGATTAGTGTCGTGATTGTGTGGCAGCCGACAAAGTTTTTGTGCGGAGGTACCGTGGGAAGCATAATCTGCTTTCAGCTTCATTTTTTTATTCTTGTTTTGTAGGGGGTTTAGGCATTTTTAGCCAGGGCTAGCCCAGAAACGCGTATAGAACGCCGTCGAGTAGGGTGCCCATCGAGTTTTCTGTGTCATCAAGTGCTCATACGCCCCTCGGCGGGGCTCGATCCCCCTAACGCACAGACAATAGTCGAACACGCTACCAGCAGGCAACGAGTGTGCCATGAATTTTACCACCAACAACAAGCTGAACACATTGCATGTGACGCACAGACATCAGCAAAGGCGCAGTGGGCGACATGTCTGCGCTGGGCGTGGTCGAGTCGTACCGTGTGAAACAGGCGATGCTCTCGAGTGCAGCGGAGGCAGCTGAGATGATCATCAGGGTTGACGACATCATCAAGGCTGCGCCACGCGCCAGGGGCAGCGATCGCATGCCCTGTTGAGCGGTCATCGAGCGTGTCAAGCGAGTTCTGTCTGACTGACTGAACGGCTGACGTTTCCATCAAGTGATGCAGGTTTTTCGGTTTTTGACTGTAGCTTTTCGGTTTTTGACTGTAGCTTTTCGGTTTTTGTTGTTCGTTTTTCGTCAGTTGTCAGCGTTGTACACCCAAGAATTGGACTGTCATTATTGCTTGTGTGATCCTGTCCTTGTTTGATGGTTGTCAAAACTTTCTATTATTTAGTCGCATTTTTTTTGTGATTTTTTTGATTGAGTTGATTTTTGAATTGAATTGTTATGCTGGGTTTTGTTTTGTTACGTTAGGTAGCATAATTTTTTGCAATAATGTTTTTTTGATTTTTTTGTAGCTGAGTTTATTCTCCAGTTTAAGAATTGATTTTTAAGTTTTGTTGCTGATGTTTTGGCGATCTTTACTTATGATGCACGGTTGTTGATGTGCGAGAAGCTTGGGAACATCTGCGAGTTTCGTCTCTTGTTTCGTTTGTTTATGCTTTGTTTTCTTGTTACGTTCTGTTTCGTGAATTTGCTGCAGTTGCATCTGGTCAAAGTCGAAAAGTTCAGTCCATACGGTTGTTTATCTTGTTTTGTTAATTCTGATTGTTAATTTTAATGATCGGACACAAGCGCTGAGGTAAATAAAAACAGTGATTTTGTGAGAGTCTGTGGCATAGAAACAACAGATTAAAAAGTTCAGACTATCAGAAAGTTTTATCAAAGGGGACTTTGTACCCAAATCATCGTTCGAAAGGCGATCATCCGTAAACTGTTCAAAAATTATAGCTCGGGTAACACCTTGAAATCTGGCTCTCTTCAGCAGCTGAGCTGAGATTGATAGCCGAGTCGAAAGTATGCGACTTCAATCAACTTGATGGTTTCAAGTGCAAAGTTTTTAGCGTGACTTTGTGGGATTTCGTGTTTTGTCAGTGCCTGTGTGTTTTGCTCGTACTTCGATGCGTGTTATCCGTGAATAAATAATCTCATTGTCACGTGTTTCACCGATTAGTCATCTGCAATTCACTGTAACTTCCGATTCAGTGCAACGCAGGGTTTTTTTTAGCTGCGCGGTGTGCTTTGCCTTGCCCACTGATAGTACCACTGTATGGCCGAATCCTTGTTTGCTCATTCAAAATGAAAATAGTCGCAGACTAGTAGTTGTCTTTCTAAAAATGCCAAGTTATTTGCCGCTCATGTGTGCAATGGACAAAGAACGAACAAATTGATCAATCCATTCATAAAAAACACGTCAAATTTGACACAGAATTGGGTTTTTGAACGTTTTTTTCATTCAAATTTCGCGCGCTCCTTGCACCCTGAAAACAACCTTTCATGTGTTATCGGTCATGCCGTGCTATTTATTCTTTTGAATGAAAAGATGTTATTCTAAATATAAAAATCGCACCTTGTTTCGTGTGAAAATGAAAGACGAGGCACACGAATAAATGAATCCCGCAACGGAGGGAGCGTGCGTGTGTCTTGCAGAAACATGGACAACATGCTTCTGATGACATTGTTGTTTCCCAGCCAGTCGCTGTGTTGACAGCTATGGCAACATGACTATCTATTAATATTGTCTTTGCTTTCTCTTCTATATCTTCACGGTGGGGTGGGGGAGGGGGGGGGAGGTTTTTTCTCTCCCCCCACCCCCCCCCCCCCCCCCCCCACCCCCCCCCCCCGCCCCCCCCCAACCGGGGCAGGGGGGGGGGAGGAGTGGGGGGGGGGGGGGGAGAGGGGGGGGGGGAAGATGGTGGGAGTCAGAGGGGTTAAGAAGGTGGGGGGGGGGGGTTCACCCGGTGGGGGGGGGGGGGTGGGGGGGGTGGGGGGGGCGATATAGCTAGCTGGATGGAGCAAATTTTCCAGATAGATAGATAGCTAGAAAATTTTGGGGGGGGGGGGGGGGGGGGGGGGGGGCCTTGTGCGGGGGGGGGGGGGGGGGGGGCCGGTCAAAATTTTGAAATTTGACAGATAGATAGCTAAAACGCTAAAAAGCTATAAAAACAGCAAAATAATGCTAAAAATACACTAAAAATCACGTATAAACGCGTATTTTACCTAAAATTAGCGAAATTTTTAAGAATTACGAGCAAAATGGTCAATTTTGGCCAAAAATTGACTCATTTTATGTCTTCGAAGACAAAAATTTTCAGATAGATAGCTGGCTGAGAAAATTTTTTAGATAGATAATAGCTGAGCCGAAAAAACCTGTCTGATAAAGATAGATTCGAAAAATTTTTGGGGGGGGCCGGCCCCCCCCAGGCCCCCCCTAGAACAACTATGTTTTAATTGCTATTTCACTAGGGATAGCACAGGCGCGGTTAGTGCAGATGTCAACAAACGCTTTCTGCGTTTCTATTCCGCATGTTCTTCGGCGTCAGCTGAATTGGAGCAAACGTTTATTTGTTGGGATTTCCCGAATCAAAGATGGACAACATTGCAATTCAAATGATGTGTCATTTTCCACCGTGGCCAATTAGCGCTGCAGTCATACAACTGCATCCGAGCAGATTTGAGTGTGTTGCATTTGCAGACGTGTGTGTGTGTGTTTGATTGGATTAGCTACTTCTCACGAAACTAAACTGCCGAGAATTCCGAACTGTAAAAATTATAATTTTTCGAAAAGTATTTTAAAAATTCGAAAGGCATGTTTTTGACTTTTCGAATAAGTGAATCAATATTTGTTCGCACAATTCTTGTCGAAAAAAAGAACGTACCGTATTACCTCTTTTAACCCCCCCCAAATTAAACCCCCCCCAAAATAAACCCCCACCCCCTCGACAAGTTTCCAAATAATCCCCCCCCCAAAAATAAACCCCCATGGGGGTTAATTGGAAACCTGTTTGAAACACATACCCAGCGAATTCAGTGGCTGAATGCAGTGACATTGGTGAAACTAGCAGTTGACCCGTGCCTTCGGCCCGGGTAAAATATGTTTGCGATTTTGTTAACAGCAAGGTGCGCACCCGCGGATTTATCGACATTTGTTTGTTTCTGTTTTCCTGAAACGGGAAACGTGTTGATTTTTTTAACCAAAGCTTTCAAGCGTTTAAATTCGTTGATACCGTTTATTGTTTGGGCCAAGCGTTCTGCTTTTGTTTTTATCTCGAGAACCCGCTCAATTTTTAAAAGTGCTTTTCAAATGTTTGTTTTCAAGCTTTTCGATTCGGTGTCAATTCTATGTCAAAAATGATTATGTAATAACTCTGTTTCGCTGATTTTGCAACCGCTGAAAATTTTTTTCTAAACTAATTGAATTTGCTGCTCACGTTTGTTCTCGGTTAGTTAAGTAAACCTCGGTTAAAGGCAAGTCGTTCCCGTTAGATTTTTCAGAACTGGCCGGAATCGATACCCGTTTATTTGCACAATCCCATTTGTGTTTTTCATAGTAAGCCCGCTTTTTGCACAAAAATGTTTTTAAACAATATGATTCCAGTTTCTGCTGTTTCAAAATTGCAAATTTGTGTTCACAATTTTGCTTTTTGAAAGTCACAGAATTTTAGTTAAAATCTTGTAAAAACTACGGTTTGTTTAGTTTTTTTCTGATTTTTTCTGGTTGACTGAAATGATTTGTATACATTCTTAAAAGTGGTTTTCTTAATTTCTGATCAGAGGTTGCTTGCAATGAGTCGTTGTGGGTTCCTAATCCTAAACCCAATCCAAAGCCAAGCCTTTTTTATAAGGTGAAAATGATCAATTTAGTTTTTGCATTTTTTTTCTTTCCTGTGTTATAGGGCAGGGGCCACCGCTACTGCACATGCACCTCTTTTAATAATGATGCATCACGGACTGGAAATTGTCCAAACGTTACTTGATTGTTTGACAATTTCATTTTTCAAAATCGCTGTTTGACCAAAAGAGGCCCGTTTATTTTTTATTTTACAAAACTGGCCGGAATCGATACCCGTTTATTTGCACAATCTCATTTGTGTTTTTTATAGTAAGCCCGCTTTTGCACAACAATGTTTTTTAAACAATACGATTTCAGTTTCTGCTGTTTCAAAATGGCAAATTTGCGTTTACCACAATTTTGCTTTTTGAAAATCACAGAATTTTGGTAAAATCTTGTAAAAACTGCTGTTTGTTTTGTGCTGTCACAATCGATCTTTATGACCTGTTTCAATTTTCTTTGATCCAATGTTCCGCATCAACGTTACCCGTGTATTTGTTCAGAAAA
Organism: Theristus sp. LFF4_11; assembly: GCA_030248135.1. Lineage (NCBI taxonomy): Eukaryota > Metazoa > Nematoda > Chromadorea > Monhysterida > Xyalidae > Theristus > Theristus sp. LFF4_11. Next base: position 97,773 of record JASANC010004426.1, read on the forward strand.
AATATGAGATTATTCACAGGAAAACAAATTTTGTGTGAAAAAAGCAATAGCCGATTTCGTTACTGTTGGTTTTTCAAAGTCGCAAATTCGTTTTATTGGGAGACCCGTTTTTCCAATTCTTGCTATCGATCATAATCGGATGTGCCGTCCATTCTGTGAGATAATCGCTTCTTTAGAGCAATTCGTTCCCGCACGTTATAATCTCATCTTTTTACACCACAACTACCAACCAACCTGACCTGACCATTGCGACGTAACGTTGAGGAAAGAACTGAATGAATCATGATGACTCGTTGTTGAAAACCAAAAGAGAGAAAATGATTCGCATAGAAAAATTGTTAAAAAGTGATAGCAACATTTGGATTTCTCTACCTTAAATAGCAAAAAGTTGGACGGACAGACAGACAGACAGACAGACAAAGTATTATTTTAGTATAGTAGAAGATTGTGCTACCAAAGGCCCCAAATGGATGAGTTAATGGTTATTTCATTACAAAAGGCTGTTCTAAAAGGAAATTTCTGTGTAGAGTAGAAGTTTCTGCGACTTTCTTGCCTGCCATGCAAGGTTTTTTGCATGACTTTTTTGCCATTTTGCCCACCCCTAAAAATGGTTTCCAAATAAACCCCCCCCCCATAAATAAACACCCCCCCCCAAAAATAAACCCCCACCCCCAGAAGTCGCTGAAGAAATAAACCCCCCCGGGGGTTTATTAGAGGTAATACGGTATCTGTACGTAAGATCTTTTCCCTGTTGTAATTACGTAATTATACCGTAAAGTCTTGCATATAAGGTTCCTCCCACTTATAAGACCCCCACCCAAAAGTTGTCGGAGTGTCACATGGCGGGAAACCAAAACAATTCAAACTTTTGACTTGTCGAAATCCCACCCCGTTTATTAGGCCGAACTTCCTAATCTTCGCTTCATAAGTCCCTCTCCCACTTATAAGGTTGTCACACAAAATTCCATTTTTTCAGACGTTTTTGATTTTCAAATTTATATAAGGAGACAGTATATGCAAGACTTTACAGTACCTTGCATGCTTGTACAAAATTGTACATTTGTGAGCACTTACCGTATTACCCCCAATAAACCCCCATGGGGGATTAATACGTCAGCGACTTTTAGGGGTGGGGGTTTATTGGTGGGGGGGATTATTGGTGGGGGGGGGGGGTTAGTTACAAAAAATTCTAGGGGTTGGAGTTTGTTGAAAAATGGCAAAAATACCTTGCATGGCAGGCAAGAAAGTTGCAGAAACTTCTACTTTTCACAGAGATTTCCTTTTGTAACCGCCTTTTGTAATGAAATTACCATTAACTCATCCCTTTGGGGCCTTTGGTAGCACAATTTTACCAATGTCACTGCATTCAGCCACTGAATTCGCTGGGTATGTGTTTCAAACAAGTTTCTAATTAACCCCCATGGGGGATTATTTGTGGGGGGGGGGGAGATTATTCGGAAGCTGGTCGGGGGGTGGGGGTTTATTGGTGGGGGGATTAATGGGGGGGTTTGTAATACGGTATTTCAGCTTTTTTTCCTTCGGTTATGACGTACAGTAGCACGAGCAGATGAAACGAAATTGTATCTATTATAAGTAAATTATGAATGTCGCCACGTCAGTTGTAAATGCCACAGTCAGACGCTCTGAACGTCAATTCCCATAGTTCATTGATGATGCGGTGCACGTGATGGCCCGGTAAACAAGAGACACGCGTCTCACGTCATGCTTGCAGTTCGCTCGTTCGCTTGTAGATTCAGTGTTCAAATGCGACACCAATTCATTCAAATGTGTCAGATACATAAAAGCTGATCTGTGATTATTTTTAAACACTTTGATCATTTCAGATCAAAAAAGTGTAGTTGAAAGATCTGAGTGATGTCGACGCCGAAGTCGAACAGCTCAGACTTCACACCGACGAGCACGATTGTCGGCGATGCCACGCCGTCAGAGGCGCGCCAGCGGCCCGGCGCACAAATGACCAATAGTCCGTTCGGCCAGCTGATTGACGACAAAGATGGCGTGGCGTTGTTTCGGCAGTTCTTGGAGAAGGAATTCTCGTCGGAAAACATTCGCTTCTACGAAGGATGTCGTGAGTTCCAGCAGATCAAGGACGATGAAGACAGACAGGTTCGTTGGGGAAACTACCATGGGAGAGTACGAGAAGCACAGGCTGATAAAAAACATTTTGAATGAAGCTAGTGGTAAGGGCATCTATTTATGGGATACTGTATTTAAAAAGATGCAGCAAGAAAAAGTCTGCGGTGTATGTCCACTCTGGAGCGCTGTTTAGATCAAGCTGATATGATCCGTACCCCCCCCCCCGTACTGGGTCTCCCTACCACTTGTTTTATCGGAGTTTCCTGCGTTTCGCGAAATGAAATCGTTGGATGGCTGGATGGTTTGCACTCGCACCATGATTCGGATGCGTACTGTTAAGCGAACTACTCAGACGCGCGCGAAGGAGCTGTACGAGCAGTTCGTCTCGCCCAAGTCGTCCTCGCAAGTGAACCTGAGCGACGCTGTGCGCGCGGACATCGAGCTCGCACTGGTGCACAAGCCGTGGGACGTGCACATGTTCGACGTCGCCATGAAAATGGTCTACAAGCTGATGGAGAAGGGACCGTACGGGCGATTCGTGCAAACCGACGACTACAAACAGTGGAAGGACGGCGCCAGCGACGATCGCAACGCAAAGTCCACTTGATCGTGGTTTTTTTCAAACTTTCACTTTTTTTGTGGAGTGTCGGTTGGAGTTTTTTTGTTCTTGAGATGTACACTATGCGTCGTTCATTATCATTCATAATGTGTTTTACTTTTTCAAACGCCGTGTTCTCAAGTGTATGCTTGCTAGCCATCAACCAACTTTCGTTGGTTTTGTAATCAGCACACTTTTGAGAGTTGTGTTGTTGGCACCGAAAAGTGCCGAATAAAACCTTCAAGGAAAACCGATCAGATAACAAACAACTCCAGAACACGATTACACGACTGAACGATTCAGATCAAGAAAAAAGACTGGATGTTTACTTTGGCATTGCAATAGCAATAAAACCAATTTTATGATCCCAAAGAAACCCGTTTCCACAAATGTCGATGCCGAGCAGATTTTAAAGAAATCTTCAAAAAAGTAACTATCAAATTCACTGAATGACGCACGCGGCCTCGCGTTCAGGCGGAGGAAGGTCGCTGACGGCTGGCTCGCTCTCATCCGATGGTAGTTTCGGTGGCTCCCGTTTCTTTGCTAACTCCAGCCGATCATAGTCACGATTCCTGTGACAAACAAAAAACTTTGGTTAAAATCAAGAAGCCCCCGGTAAAACCAATCGAAATTTCGCAGTGTAACGCTAACAAGATTGAAAAAGACAATTATAGAAACACCGACCCCGTCGTTGTTTCCGATACATCCGCAACGTACGGCCCAGGCGGGCTCGTGTCAACCGTCGATTCGTCGATCGGCACAATTGCATCAGGCTCCGCCTTCTCGTACGGCTTGTCAACTTCGATCGTTGTGCGTTGCGCTTCGTCATCGTCAATTGTTGTTCTCTCATTTTCACCGTCGTTCATGTCATCAATGATTGGAATGCCGTGCGTTGCCGCCAGTATGTGCGCAGTTTCTGAAGATTTTTTTTTTCAAATTAATCGAGAGTATTAGTTAATCAAAAATTAGCGTACGTGTTGGCAGAGCAGGATTTGAAGCATGATGAAAAGTTGCACGCATCATACCCGTGCGACCAGTGTATTACGGTGCTGTTACCGCTATGGTGTGCCGATTTGCGGCAATCTGCACCGTATGGCGGAAAGTGGGACACCGTCACCTGGGCATGCGCTGTGCGTGATTTTGTTTGGTTTGGTCCCTACTTACTGGACAGGACCCACTGAACTGCTCCCCAAAATTTTTTTATACTAGCTCCTAACTAAATCGACCATTGTCCTTGCGTCGTTGCTCAAACTGAGCGCCACGATGCGCGTGGTGGCTGTCACGAATGTAACACTTTGCATCCGTGCAACCGTCGTTCGTGTGAATGTCGTTGTTCATTGTTTTACTGATGCCAACTGGCGAGTTCCCCGGCGATGGCTCGTGGTAGACCTGCCGATTCGGCAGTATCGGATACGAATTGATGTGTGACGCGTAGCTGTGCCGATCGCGCCACGGCGTCCGCTGCCCGTCCGCGTCTGGCGTCACCCCAAAACAGTCGATGTAACGATGACGCTGGAGAAAGTGGCAGCATTCATTCACTCAATAATCAAAGAACAATGGCTACTTTTCTGCTTTTGTGCTAAGACCTCGGTCAGTGCTTGCTAAATCAAGTTATACATATCACGACGCCCCATTTATAAATTTAGCACAAAAACCGGTTGAAAAGCTGAGATGCGTGAATCTTCGATGTACCTCTTCTTCGGTGAGGTATTTCGGCAAATGACGAAATTCATGCGTTGCCGTGTACCAAACTTCTTCGAATTGCGCTTTCAGCTCTTGCGCCTCCACAAAGTTTTCTTCCTCAATTGCCATCTAAACCCGATGAAAGCATATATTCTGAGTTTTTTTCAAAAAGTTGAGTAGATGGAAAATTTTTTTTACAAAGGTCTCTGAGAAAGATATGCAGTCAACATTTTAAAAACATACGCCGCGTTGCATGACCAATATTTGTAGGTGTTCCCGCTTATCGTCCAACTTTTCCGAGATCGATTTGATTTGCCGCGCTTGAAGGTAGCTGTGAATAAAAATAATTACTCGGTTAAAGTCACACTGAGAAAAATATATAAGTTAACAGTTACATTGCACGATGACATTTTTTTGGTTTAACATGGTCTTTTTTGCTAAGGAAAGGAAAAATTGTGCTTCATTAATTGTACTGCATATAAACTGCTGAATTATCATTTTCCAGTGTAACATAAAAGCGAATAAGCAAAAATCGCACTTCTCCTTCTTGATCGCCTCATTTTTTCGCAGCTCCAGAATGCGCTGTAAATTGTCCAGCTCCGTAAAATCAAAATAAAACAAATTATTTGACGCAGGAGCCGATTTGGCGATCGTTTCCTGTTTCGTTCTTTGTGAGTCACTCGCATAGTCATCCAAAGTTTCTGATTGTCTCTTTGATCTGGGACGTAAACTGTCTTCAATCGTAGTGGTTGGTTTCCTGCTTTCTGGTCTGCCATCAATTGTGTTTGGCCCATTTTCGTTCTTCCGCCCCGTTGTGTCACCGTATTGTTCGTTACCATTGTCACTTGGCGATTTCGACGTTGACTTTCGAAGATTTTTCTGACGTTGCAGATGTGACGCCCGCGAAAAGATATGATCAAGCTTGGATGCGTTCAAATCAAGCGAATCACTGTCCTCATTTAAGAGATCCACTGGTGATGACGAGCCACTACTGTCTCCAACACCTGCAACATTTTTTGTGGTTATCTTACTTAATTGTTTTATTGGACAGGCAGATAAAATTTTGACACCAAGCATTCCAGTTCGATTCTTTCGCAAAATTTCGTCGGCTGGATCTTCTTCGTCAGACCAGGTTTCCTCATGATTTTGACGACTTCTACGGCTGCGCGATCTGGCACGCGACAGCGACACGAAATCAGGCTTGTCGCCGAACAGCTTGATGCTCAAGATGCCGACCTTTCCGTTGATCTTTTTATTTTACAACTTTGAAACTTGTTAAACAAAAAAAAACAACGAATCACGGTTTGGATGTTTTCGCAGATACTAAACATCGTCATTTAAGACCCGATTTTTCAGAATAGCAACTTCCTCTAGGCACTAGAATGCAAAGTTTTTCCAATTTAGTAAATCATACATCATTCTGACCGTCTTGACGCGCTGATTCTGAAAATCGCATTTATTTTTTGATTCGAAATCATTTAAGGCCCAAAAAGGCCAAAAACCGTTTTTTCGGGGCCCTTTCAAAAAATAGTGTTTTTTTCAGCTTTTTAATAAAGCTACGACAAAAATAAAAAAACCATTCGATTTGCCTTGATCTGCTGAACATTTTTTGTAAATATACTGTGCCCTAAAAATAAAGTTTAAAAGGTGAATTTTTGAAAAAACTGATTTTGAAGCCAGTTTTTCATTTTTTTCGGGTCTTCAGGACCGTTTTCGAGGCATAGTATAGGGGTCCACCAAAAAGCTCTCCGAAATAGCTAGCTCTGTGCCAAGTTTCATTTTTAATTTCGGTCGGCTGGATAACTAAAAAATGGTTTTACTGTTGGTACCCAGAACGCGATTTGGTCATCATGACACCGACATGCACCTGAACATGTACCACGTGCTGCAACCAGGTGTATTGTGAGATAAAATAAAATAGTGCATCCAAAAGCCCACGAGACCAGCTAATAGTGCCTCAAGAATCAGTCGTCGAAGTGCTTATTCATGGCCATAACAGCGGAGCTATTTTTGCTCACAAGTGTGAACTATTGGTTAAAGACCCAATGATAATGTTAGTTTTTGGGGGTTTTCAGCAATTTAGAACCGTTTTCGGGCATAGTATGGGGGTGCACCAGAAAGCACTCCGAAATAGCTAGCTCTGTGCCAAGTTTCATTTTCAATTTCGGTCGGCTGGCTAACTAAAAAGTGGTTTTACTGTTGGTACCCGGAACGCGATTTTGTCACCATGAGACCTACATGCACCTAAACATGTACCGCGTGCTGCGGCCAGGTGTCATGTCAAATAAAACAAAACAATGCATCCAAAAGCCCACAAGACCAGCTAATAGTGCCACAAGAATCAGTAGTTAAAGTGCTTATTCAGTGTCATAACAGCGGAGCTATTTTTGCTCACAAGTGTGAACTATTGGTTAAAGACCCAATGATAATGCTAGTTTTTGGGGTTTTCAGCAACTTAGAACCGTTTTCGGGGCATAGTATGGGGGTGCACCAGAAAGCACTCCGAAATAGCTAGCTCTGTGCCAAGTTTCATTTTCAATTTCGGTCGGCTGGATAACTAAAATTTGATTTTACTGTTGGTACCCAGAACGCGATTTTGTCACCATGAGACCTACATGCACCTAAACATGTACTGCGTGCTGCGGCCAGGTGTCATGTCAGATAAAACAAAACACTGCATCCAAAAGCCCACAAGACCAGCTAATAGTGCCTCAAGAATCAGTCGTCGAAGTGCTTATTCAGTGCCATAACAGCGGAGATATTTTTGCTCACAAGTGTGAATCGTTGCACAAGAACCTCATGATGCTGTTAGTTTTTGTTTTTTTCATTAATTGAGAACCGTTTTCGGGGCATATTATAGAGGGCGCCAAGAAGCACTCTGGCAAAGCTAGCTGTATGCCAAATTCCATTTCCCATATCGGTCGGCTGGATAAGTAAAAACTGATTTACTGATGGTACCCAGAACGCGATTTTGACACCATGAAACCCACAAGCATAGAAACGTGTGCCGCGTGCTGCGACCAGGTGTAATGTCAGATAAAACAAAACAGTGCATCCAAAAGCCCACGATACCAGTTAATAGTGCCACAAGAAGCAGTTGTTTTTGTGGAAGTGCTTATCCAGTGTGTGCGAAATTTCATTTCCAAAATCGTTCGGCTGGATATTCAGTGCTAATTATTCTGTGCCACAACACGGAGCAATAGTTGCTTGCAAGTGTGAATCGTTGGCTATATTTCTCAACGTTGCGTTCTCACAACACTGTATCCCATTTCGACAGTGACAAAATGGTTTGTTGTCCATAATATCGGATTTACTTGAAATTCAGACTGACCAACAGTAGGTCAAAAATTACAAAGGTCAAAAGTTATGTAACACACTGTATGTATATATGAACAGTGTACATACTATTTCCACCCACGACTCAGCCAGTTCATCGTACGGCGACAGCCACGCAGGCCACCGAATGTGGCCGACCGACTGGAAAGTTCAAAGTTGAAACATTGACTGTTCTTTCGGAGCGCCTCCAGCAGCACTCAACACTGTGGCGCAAACACTGATCCAACTAACTGAACTGAAATCGAAAACCAACAGTATCATTTCTTTTCTTATATGCACGGAAAACCATCAAATACTCTGCTGTGGTACTGAATAGTTGTTTCAACGACTGGTTTTTGTGTAAAAATTAGCTATAACAGTCTAGTGAACCTTCCGATGCACTTTTTGTTCCTATCTGACAGTGGCAGAACAAGACGCTTGTATAAGTGCATGTACAGTACATGTAGTTCTCATGGTGTCAAAATCGCTGTCTGGGTACCAAAAGTAGCTCCGCTGTTATGACACTGAATAAGCACTTTAACTACTGATTCTTGTGGCACTATTAGCTGGTCTTGTGGGCTTTTGGATGCATTGTTTTGTTTTATTTGACATGACACCTGGCCGCAGCACGCGGTACATGTTTAGGTGCATGTAGGTCTCATGGTGACAAAATCGCGTTCCGGGTACCAACAGTAAAACCACTTTTTAGTTAGCCAGCCGACCGAAATTGAAAATGAAACTTGGCACAGAGCTAGCTATTTCGGAGTGCTTTCTGGTGCACCCCCATACTATGCCCGAAAACGGTTCTAAATTGCTGAAAACCCCCAAAAACTAACATTATCATTGGGTCTTTAACCAATAGTTCACACTTGTGAGCAAAAATAGCTCCGCTGTTATGGCCATGAATAAGCACTTCGACGACTGATTCTTGAGGCACTATTAGCTGGTCTCGTGGGCTTTTGGATGCACTATTTTATTTTATCTCACAGTACACCTGGTTGCAGCACGTGGTACATGTTTAGGTGCATGTAGGTCTCGTGGTGACAAAATCGCGTTCTGGGTACCAACAGTAAAACCATTTTTTAGTTATCCAGCCGACCGAAATTGAAAATGAAACTTGGCACAGAGCTAGCTGTTTCGGAGTGCTTTTTGGTGGACCCCCATACTATGCCCCGAAAACGGTTTTGAAGACCCGAAAAAAATAAAAAACTAGCTTCAAAATCAATTTTTTTAAAAACTCACCTTTTAAACTTTATTTTTAGAGCACAGTATATTTACAAAAAATGTTCAGCAGATCAAGGCGAATCGAATGGTTTTTCATTTTTGTCGTAGCTTTATTAAAAAACTGAAAAAAACTCTATTTTTTGAAAGGGCCCCGAAAAAACGGTTTTTGGCCATTTTTGAGCCCTAAATAATTTCGAATCAAAAAATAAATTAAATTTTCGGAATCAGCGCGTCAAGACGGTCAGAATGATGTATCATTTGTCTAAATTGGAGAAACTTTGCATTCTAGTGCCTAGAGGTGGGAGGGGTGGGACGGTATTCTCAAAAAGCCGATCTTAAAACTCACTTGATTAAAAGTGTTATTCGGGTGGCGATGATTTTCATGAACGACAAAGCGCACAAAAACGCCTTCGCCGTTCGTGTACAAAATTTTGCGGTCACCAACCAACGACAGATCGACTGAATGGTTGTTTGCAAATGCTGTTGTACCTGGATACAGGATTGCAAACAGGATACACAGGATAAGAGAATGAAAGAATAAGCTAAAATTCAGAAAACTCCACTCAAATCATTGAAATATAATAAAAATGATAGAGCACCAAGCCTGCGATAAGCAACTGCTGTGCCAGACTTTGGCGCCGATACGCCGGATTCCCTTGCTCCGCTACGCGGCTCACCGATGTAGATTTCAACTTTCCTGGCTGAAAAAACATCATTGATCAAAACACGCACCAGGTTAACACAAAAAGTGAAAAATACCAATGTAAATGTGGTGGCTGGTGATTTCGACACGGTATATCCGATGGACGTTGTTCATCCGCAGAATAATTTCTTGTGGGTAGTAGGGATTTCTGTAAAAAATGTTGAAACAAGCAAAGCCACACCGAAATATCGGTACATGTATCTGCGTGCGATTATTCAAACTTGAAATAAAAAATCAACAAGCCACCTGCCCGATATCCATCCTCTGCCACTGTTGAACAAATGAAAAGTCGACTGTAGATGTTGACCCTGCATACGAGCGACGGCGTCGCCATCTTCGCTTGTGATGTAAACAATCGTGTAAGTTATATCGTGCAATTCGTTTGCAGCTACACTGGTGTCTCGTTGAGGCATCGTTGTTACAGATAAGCACCTTTTTAATATTTTCCTCGAGAAGATATACTTAAAAGAAACATGTGGATTCGCGGGGACTCGTGGGTTTCGGTGAAAGCGCTGGATGTTGGTTGCCAGACGAGTTTAAACAAAGCGCAGCAAATCAATACTGCCGGTGAAAGCAATACCTTTAGTTTGCGATACTGACAACTTCACAATAATAATTTATTTATTGCGACACGTTTGTGAAAACGTATAATGGCCTGAGGTTAATGCAGCACAGAACCAAGAAAAAACCAAACAAGAACTTTAAAAATTGCAGTGTGTCGAAAGCACGTAACAGAAAATGTCATCATTACGCTTATTGTGATCACAAAACGTTGAAAGAAACTGAAAGAGAAAGAATCAGACTTGGAAACACACGACAGTGTATTTGCAATACATGTTATGCATGTATCTTACAACTCGAACCGTCGCTACCGGCTATCGTTTGTTGCTGTTGTGCGTCTTTCTCCGTTCGCGGCAATATCGCCAATCGAACATCCAGATTGATCTCACCGCTCTGGCAAGGCAGTCGAAAGGTGCACTGTGAGAAATTGTCGTCATCGCGCAACACGAAGCCTTCCGGCCACGACGTCAGCAGATGATTGATGCGGTACTCCGAGTCGATGATTAGTTCGCCCAGCGTCAAATCAACGACCTGTTTGTTCAGCTTTTCATGCCAAACATCAACGACACTGACCAATTGGTCGCCCGTCATCGTCTCGGTGCGATCGAGACATGAGCAAAGTTGCGGTAGATCCTGGCCGGCGCTTTTCAAGGCTACTTGGTGCGGATACCCGACCGGCGGTATCGCGTCCGGATGCGGCAACCGGGGCGGCGGCGGCGGCCGCTCCTCCGGCGCTACTGCGGCGGGCACGTGATTCTGCTGCTGTTCGATCGCCATGTCCGGATAGCGATTCTGCTGCAGGATTTGCTGGATTTCATCCGACTGCGGCGAAAGTTGCGGCGTCGTCAACTCGTCAACAACGTGCGGCGAGTCGACGAGGCCGAGTTTTGGCACGATCTTTGGCAGTTCCACAAAACTATGCTCGATGTAGGCGCCGACACACGGCGTGACCTAGGAGCAGATGTTGCAACATTTTCGATAGTTAGCCAAAATGGCTTTCCATTCGTCTTTCACTGTTTCACTTTCACATTTAACTACAGTAGAAAACCGCACCTGTAACGATCGTAATCGCGGAGCAACTTTTGCCAGCCGACTTATTGCTCGCATTTTGAGCGCAATTTCTGCACCGCTGCACGGAGGCCTAAGGTAGAGTTGCATCGTCTCAAGTCGACTGAGCGCCTCCGGTGTCAAATGTTCGACAAAATGCAAATGCTGATATGCACAGTTGTAGAGGCCTATCTTCAATTGTTCGAGTTTATCGACGGCAAACTGGTTCACGATGCGCGCCAGCGAGCGCACGAGATCGCTGTTTCGATGGACGCGCTTCAGCATTTTCGAACCAAGATTCGACGCCATGTGAACCTGAAACGTTCTTTACTTTGAGCTTTTTGCAAGCCGTTGCGGTTTCTGTATAGAACCAAGCAATCTATTTTGAATTAAAACAACAAAATTAACGAAATATTCCATAATGTTGTCTATTAAAAAGTCAAAGTGTTGTTCTAAAAAATTTAAAACTTTAACAAGCAAAGGAACATCTTGAAAATTAAAAATGAACACACCACTGCATTTGATGCTACCGGCAGTAAGAGATCAAAATGAAACTGTCTGATTGACTTGTGTCGCATATAATTTAGCAGCGTATTCATGATCTTCGGATGCATACCATCCAACGAGAGGTACAGTTTATCCAACGCGGAATGGACTCCGATTTTATAGAGCAACTGCGACGTGTGTTTGTAGTTTATGGACTCGGCAAAGATTCGAATTTTCAACTTTGCCGCTTTGAACGCCACGATAACCTCGTTCAATTTGGTCATTACATCCTGGTCGGGCGACACATAGACCGTCACTAAGATGTGCGACAAATGTTCAAAGCGATTCTTATTACGTGCGTCGAGTAATGCCTGCAACATCCACAGTTGAATGTTCACATAGCGATAGTCGCTCGTCAACGAAATATTCAGACACTCCAAATGTTTCACGTTGCTCAGAAACCACACAGCTTTCCGTCGATCGTACGCATTCACCCAACATTCGTTGGCGACAAAAATGTCCTCGTGTTCATTGGCGAGAATTCGCTGATCGACGTCTCTCAACGAGAGCGCCGTCACTGTCCGCCATCGTCTCGAGACATTCACGGCCGACATGAAATGGCGACAAGTCCTCGACAGATTATAGCGGTCAGACCAAGTCAGAGGTAGATGGTCGAAGATGATGGCCAAATTAGTCGTGGTCATTAATGGATGCGCCAGCAGCGACGGATTGACGTTCGCCATGAGATGTTGGTATTTTGGAAATCGGTATATGGTCGGTGGGCCGGTCATAATGGCCACTTGAAGATTGTTTTGACTACTTTCAATCCTGCGCAGATTGTGTTGACTCCTCTTCTGATGGATATGATGGTGATGGTGGTGTTGATGTTGATGTTGATGTTGGTGATGTTGGTGACTGTGTTTTGGTTTGGCAGCCATTTTGCTTGAGGTTTTGTTGATAAGTGGATGGTTTCAATTCTTCTCTTGAACGTTTGAAAACGATTTGTTTTTTTTGCAGTTAACTATTATCAGTGCACATGTTTATGGTTGTGCGTGCGCGGCGCGCTTTACACGCGCCCACAAAGCAGTTGAGCGATTGATTGATTGTGTCCGATTCGTTGCGTCGTAATAAATGATCATTCAGAACGCTCAAAGATCTTGAACAGTGTAACCATACGATCTGTAATGAACGCTCGTTCAGTCAGTAAAAAGACGGTCACATGACTTCATAAAAAAACATCAAAATACAATGCACAATGACGCGTGAAATTAAAAAGCAGCAAACCATACATATGCGAGGGGTTTCATTTGAATGGTTGTGTTAGTCTTCTGTACTTACATACTTATATACACTTATCTAAGTTACGGTTGACTGAAGCTCACTGTATTCAACAGGTGAAATTAAAAAACACCAATTTTACCGAACAACAAAAACAGAAAATCAATTTCAACAAAGCGGAAAAGACTTCTGAATGCGCTGATTTTTTAGAAACAGTAAATACAATGTAAATACATAAATGTACGAACCCATGAACCCATCGTATCTGCATTATAATCTAAAGTAGACGTCTATTCATCAGCATTTTGTCACAGACTTCTGACTTCGATTTCCGCAACATTTAGCATTTATGGACGAGCATTTTTGAAATAAGCCGGCGATAAAAGAAATTACCGCCCATGACAGAAAGTAAAATATATAGTCCAACGAAGCGACAGCATACACGACAGCGTTAGTGTATGGAAACAACTGAGCTTGTGATAACAGACAAGTCATAAAACCGTTATGAAACTTCCCATATGAGCGACGACAATTCCATGAGGAATGCTGATAACCGCTGTACTTCCAAAATACAAAGGTATTTCAAAGTTGTCAAAACAAAGAATACCCGAATATCAAAAACGATAAAAAAGCATACTAACAGACACAAACAAGACACAAATTTAACAACGAAACCAGAAAACTGCGTGGAGCCATGAAGAAAACAGAAGCATTAAGGCACAACAGTAACATCCACGGCGACTGGGATATGTTACAGAGTGTTGTAATGTATGAATAATGTGGTATGACAAAGTTGACAATCTTTTGTGCACCGTTTTGAAATTACCGCACACTGTACAATGTGAATGAGCAATTGCAAATTCCAGTTCTGAAGCTCATATGCATGCGTGACCGGAATTTCAATTGGCGTTTCGTGCAAATTTAAACCGAACGCAATACACGCATATATACACATAAGCAACTGCAAGTAAAACGTTCCAACACGGACAAAAATACTATTGCGTGCTTTACTCTTAACCAGACGAACGAGTTCCTACAAAACAGTGCGCGCGCGCAAAATCTCTGACTTTCTGCGTTGCCAAAAGTTATGGCGCGCACTGGCGTGTGTGCGAGTGCCGACGCAAGCAACAAACGCACGGTCAGAAACGTTCACAGCCAAACCCAAACGTGTGGCATCGCAACAAGCAGACAGCAGCAGCGAGCGGTGAGCACGCTAGTAGTTCTTCAGTATCCAGCGGAAGAAGAGACCGAAAGACCTTTTATAGACACCAAAGACACAGTAACACTGCTAAACAACAAAACACACCAGGCGAGCAAAAACGCTTTCAGGAAAGAGCATGATATAGAAAGAGCATTGCGCCGGGCGCGCCATGACGAATCAAAAATACACACACGCTCTGCGCAACCGCCATCTTTGGGGTTCTTCTCTTGGAGCAACAAAAGCGGGCACACGCGCAGGAAGCGTTACTTTTTACGGCCCGTGGCCCATGGCCCCGTGTAGTCGTTTTTGAAAATAAGAAACTATATTACATACGCGGCACAATATGTATACGAATGCCATGTATGCTGCGGAGATGGGAAAACGGCGCAAAACTATATCATTTCAACCGTATGCAACTGAAACACGTTTCAAACTTTATGGGTTCATATTTTGCTCCGTGCGTAGAAAACAACAGTTACAGAGGCGCGCGTGTGCGCGTTTTTTTTGGGAATGAGCTCGTGAAACCGTGCGCGCTTGGTTCAAGTTGGAGCAGCACTTCGTGAGACGTTCGGGTTAGAGGCATGGCTTCGTAGCCACGATTAAGATGTGCTAAGCACTAGTTTTTTTGATCTCACACAACAACATTTTGATATAGCACGTATTTGAAATATTATTGTCGCTGATGCTAGCAGGGTGCTGCTTGGAATGTATAGATCTGGTCGAGCGGTTTTCTTTACTGGTAGCAAAAGAAAGGGTGTCCGGATTACAAGACGACAGGCCCATGTTGTTTGAAAATTTTAAAGAACTACATGTCAACGGCCTTTGATAGCATTCCATATTCACACATTCAAATAAATAAAACCAAGAAAGCATTCAAAACTACATGTAAAGACATGACATTCAATCAATGACATTTAGTGACTGAGTACTTAAGACTGGCTGAGGCCCAGTATTTCATGCCGTTTAAAACTACAAAAATGAAGTGTGAAGGTGTGCGCATTGTTGCGCGATGTAGAAAATAGATACACAAAAGATCGCCGAAAAAATGCAGCGACATCGAAAAAGCATATTCTGGAAATCTCATACCGACCAACAATTACGCCAATTGCCCGTTTCGGTCTGTGGAATAAAGTTGAAGTACTATGACCATTTGTTTGAAACATGGAGCGATGAGCCTATTTCATTCATAAGCAGGCCTGTCATTCAGTTTCATCTGCGATGTGTCCCCAGTGAAGCGTAAAGGAGAAAACATGCATAGATTGTTGAAAAGTTTTCAGTTATATCGAAAGCGGATTTGCATTTATTCTAGCTGCAAAGTTTGTCCACCGACTGATTTTATAGTAAACACAACAGGGGAAGGCAGAGAAAAGCTCACCTATTTTAATAAAAAGAACCCCTAAAAATAACGTACCAAGAAAGCACATTGCAGATGCCAAATTTGTCTGGTTTTGTTGAGAACAGATTTCCATTAAAAATTTACAAAAAAACAATGACATAAAGAGAAACCTAAAATTGCCTTCATGCTCGCTTCACTGTAAGTTGCGCGGAGTTCGTAAAAAAAGCGTCTGCAAAGATCAGAAAACAAATGTGTCGCACGCAAGTTTTAGCACCAACACTTGGCTAGACAAACTTGCTCGCAAGAAATAACACATGAACTCATATTTTTACAACAAAACAACAACAACAATATTTGCGCATAGCTGGTCGTGGAAAAAATTTGCTCGTCAGCCACACACGTCACACAAGCATTCGTGCGGATGTACAACAAAAAAGGGGGAAAAGCTGTCTGAAAAAACAAAAATAACGTGCACAAGTTTTGTCAAAAAAATTCAGGCGACCGACCGCAAACGAGTGCGATGCCATGATGTACCACGGAGCAGGCGCGCAAGAAGCGATGCGCTCCTTTCTTGCCGGGCTCTACTGCACTTTACAGCACGCCGGTGACCAGTTTGCAGCGCACGTGCACCTGAATTACTGTTTTTGAGTGAGTAGTGACCGACAATAATGTGATGTTTTATAAACGATAATGTTTATGTTTTTGTGGTATTTGAGAATGGCATATTGAAGCGCAAACCCGTCAGCTGGCAACGCTGTGGTCCGTGAACTTGGGAGTGAGGACGAGAGAACGAGAAGAACTGCGGGACCGCAAACGTGCTTCACTGTGTCCGGGCTCCACTCCGTGGTACACCGCGACATTGCACAAGCGTGCTCGCAACACAACGCAGTGCATCACAGCCAGATCGACTGCACGTCGTCTGTTATGACATTGAACCAACGGCTCTTGTGATGACACAACAATGAAAGCAACTTAATGTGAATAACTAGAGAACAGTCCGCTGAGCAACAAAAATAGGTAACATCATCAGAATTATCACTCACCCTTATTACATGAATTGTGGTTGTATTCGAACAGTCATGGCACGGTTCATGATGGGTCAACCAGCGTGATTTCGTTTGATCTCGAGTCTGAAAAAATGGGGTTTTAATTCAGAAATTTTAAACCCACGTACTTTGCACATAAACGTTCCAACTGAAAGCCACAGTACACGTTTCGCCTAGTTCTGCTTCAGCTAAATTACAGTAGTCAAGAGTAAATGACCCACCACCTACCTGTTTCTGCTGAAACGCCGTTTGAACACAAACTAATCGTGGTACATGATGTGGTGTTCAACACCAAATGTAAAGAAAAACTATATTCCGACCACGAAGCTAGCTTTTTACAGATTTTATTACACCGAAAAAACAAGCTTTACATTTTCACACCAATGTCAAGAATACTTTCAAAGTCACGTGAACAACAAACACGGTTCTAAAAAAACACGATTTGCAATAAATCAGAATAAAATGAATTTACCAAAAGAAACACACTAACATAAATAAAAGAGAACACCCCCACTGAAACAGGTTTTAAAAATGGATGAACAACTTTTACGAAACATGTTTTAGTCAGGGTCAGGGTGGAAGAACGTGGGAACTGGAAACACATGTGCAAAGTAGACAAAAACATGTTTGAAAACGTTACAGCAGTTATTGTAATGCACAAGGTGACTGACAGCAACGACCAGCACACACTGTGATAACGCCACGCTGCTTTTTTCAGTTTCAGAAACGAACAAACGGCAAGAATTTGTGCGTTATGTGTGTTTCGCATTTTAGATCTTCACCATCATAAATGAGATAATCATCAGAAAATCATCAGAAAATCACAAGTTTTTTAATTGTGTAGAATGTAAAAATCGATCACTATTATTTACCATAGAAAAGACCACAAACATTACACAACAGGGCTGTTGCTGTAAAACACGTGACCACGTGTGCTTTGCAAAAAGTTCCAAAGCAGCCTGCCTGCCCTCATGTCAGTCCAGGCAACCAATGATTTCGTCTAAGTTCCAGAACTCCTTACAAGCGGCTAGTTTGAACGCAGCAGGAAACTGATTTCGAGCTATTACTAAATTGTTACGCACGCAGTTTGACTGCAGACATAAAAAGTACACAAAGAATGCAGCACAGTTAAATTCTCGGAGAATCAGCAATGAAAAACGAATACCGCGGCGAAACCGATTCAATCGAATGCAAGCATAGCCATTTTGTTATTTCGAATAGCAAAAGTAGCAAAACACACAAAAAATCGCAATGCGCTCGGAAGCCGAAAAGCACACATGAAAAGTCTCGAATAAAAACAAGGAATCAACAACGTAGTTTTAGCACTTTAAAAACTAGATTGTAAACGCCAAAGTAGATAGTGCATGAAAACTGAAATGCTTCGAAACTGCAACTGCTGAAACTGAAGAGCGTTCTCTTGATTTTACTGGAACAATCTTGGATCAAGTGATCTGCAAATGGGATGATTGATCAAATTGGAAAACATTGAAAAAGCATAATCTGGAATTCTCTTGATTATATGATTGTGCCAATTTTCTAAATTGAATGAAGCAAAACATGAATAAGAACATGCACGCTTGTGAAAAAATTCACATTAACAAAACAAAACACACCTCAACACAAAGACCACTGGAATAAATATTTTGATTGACACAATAGGAAAACTACATTCCAAAGTTGATATCACCAATCGCTATTGTTAACAATAACCCCCCCCCCCAAAAAACGTATTCGGCAACAAAGCAACTCGTGGCAAAAATAAAACAAACCATAAAATAAGCTACAACACCGGAACAGAAGAAAAAATTGCAACCCGACCAAAACATTGCAAGCACTTTCGGAATTTTTCCACGTTTCGGCATATCCGTTGACAAAAAACTCTCAGACTGAAACGGACCAAACGGCAACGCATCCAAAACAACAAACTAATAAGAGACAAACGAACCCACAACACGACCGGAAATCAGAAAAAACACCAATCATTTTTTAATTCAGGCATAAAAAGCCTTTCCGAACAGTTCACGGCCGGTGTAGGTCAGCTGTTCGTTCAACGTATCCAAATTGATCCTGTCGAACAGTCCACCGGAGCTTCCAGAACTGCCCGAGGCCGTCGATATGCCAGACGTGCTGCCGTCACCGTTGCTGAACAATAAAAGTGTCAATTTCTTCGGAAGTCAGATTTGAAACTTAGCGAAAGACGAAAACTATGCTCGTGCATCGCTCGGATAAAAACGAAAAATCAACAATGTTGAAAAAAAGTTCGAGTGGACACATCAAAACAAGCGGCCACGAACACATAGATCAGCATGTTGGCCTTGCCGCGTTTCGCCAGGTTGTGTGCTGCGTAGCAGGGTGCCGGCACGGACACGGCCGCCGTGATGATGCCGTGACCGAGGCACAACTGATGCGTCACCTGGCCACAGCAATCATTGTCAGTGGGACAGTTTGAAGATTAGATTTTGAATGAACACCCGAAAATGATGTGAAGAACGTTAATAAATACACAAAAAGAAATCACCGTTTGAATAACGTCCATCGAGTTCTCACATTCGTCCACAAGCACCGTGTACCGCGGCACCTTCGCCGTGCCCTGCAAACAAAACACACAAGTCATGCACACTGTTATTTCGATTAATTCAACGTTCATCGCGGCCTTTTGAGCGACCAATTTCCCAGCGTCTCCGCTGCAATACAGCGACACTGGCAACAGCGTGCTGCAACGAAAGTTGCCCGTCTTCCGAACAGAACTAGCCGATTTGCCCGGTGCATGCTAAGTGCGCGCCGCTGCTATACAGTGACTATTGTCGATGCAGCAGGCCGCAAACGAACACAGCGCACATGCTGCACACAGCCGAGTGTGCGTGTCACCTGGATGGTTTTGTGCGAGCACAGGTAGAACTCGTTCTCGGTCGGCGACACGATCTCCGTGTCGTGCACGGTGCCCGACTTGATGTTCAGCTCGGCCGGCCTCGCGTTCACGTTGTTGCTGGTGATCTGACGCAGCTGCTGCGCGCCGAGGTACAGCCGGGTGTTGTTGCGCTTCTGCACCACCACGAACACGAACTTTGGCATCGGCGCACTCGGCGGCTTCGTGTCGGCCACGGCCGCTCGCAGCTGACGCAGCTCCGTGCTCAGCACCTGCGCACAAATGCCGCTTCTGCGCTGGTAGGCGTTTGCAATCAGTGCATCGTTCACGATTATGCAGCTGGAGACTTTCTTTTCGAAAACAGTGCACTCGCTTGTTACAAAGCAGCATGTGGCACAGTCACAGACAAACACAACCGCATGTACAGATAAGCGCACACACACGCGCCGCTGTGCCATCGTATGTGTGACTGTGCGTGCAACATTAGAGACGCATTCATGAAGCGTAGCGTGTTCAGTGACGCGCTGCTGTGTTGAAACATAGCAGTGCGGTCACTAAATTACTGCTTCATGAATGTCCCTTAACGTTTTATACAACTTCACCAGTACACAACATTTTCCAGTCAACGGTCCAACCAATCACTGCTAGTTGTCGAATCGTTACAATGTAACCCGGCACCTAAAAAACCCGGCGAATATACCGCTCCAATTAAACGGAACCAACCGACCTTCTCATACTGCCCCGTGGCAACACCGTCTCGATACATCCAGATCTCCTTCGGGTACTGTTTGCTGTGCTTCACGTACTCGTACACGGCCGAACGAACCATCTCCTTCAAACCGAACTTCTTCTCGGCGTCGAAATCCTCCACTTCGGTGCGACACTCGAGATATCGGTAGTCACCGAAGAAGCACATCGGGTGCTTGCCGGAGCTCGCGCAGAACTGAAGCGAAAGTGATGAAATCAACGAAAATTGACATTACGCACATCGTTGAAACACCGTGCAATCGTTTTGTACAAGAGTCCCCACCTCGCCGAAGCAATGCAGCCAAGCCAATCAGTGCGGTGTTTACCATCTACTACCTCCCTCCCACCAAACGTACCCCAGCGACGCTCGGCTGCAACTGCTGCATGCCACGTCGACGATCGAGTTTCGTGGTTGCTGGCGCATGGCACACGTCGTAGCCCATGAACATTCGCCCATGCGACTGTTTCAGTTGGTCGCTGCGAAATAAACACGCAACACTGGCCAGCATTTGGAGCAATTTATGTTTCTGGTCAACATTGTTCTCCGCCAATTGAAATAAAAAAAACTCAGCCACTCGGCCCGGCCGTTCGAAATGCCTTAAATGGAAACGTTTCAGAACACCAGGTGCCACCTTCTTAGGGCACACAGCGTTGCCAGCACCGATGTGCACCACACATCAACCAACCGTCGGTCAATGTTGAGATGCGAGTAATCGATGTCGTAGCAGAGACCGCCGAGTTTCATGTTGGTCTTGTTCAGCAGGTTGTCGAGCGTCAGCAGCTGCGGGCCGCGTCCTTCGCCACCAACGATCTTGTCCAGCGTGCTCAGGTTGACGTGCTGCGACAGGAGGCCGCACTGTTGCTCGCAGTATTTGATCGCATCTGCACAGCACATTCACGATCATCGCAATGCTGCTACTGTTTTACAGTCGAACTCTATTCTACCAGCGCAAAGATGCGTGAACCCGAGATCTGTCGTCCGCTTTTTGTGCCATGTGTGCTACGCACAGACACTGCGAGTGCTGGCTGTTTTCAGTGGTTTCCGCCCAGCATCAGTGTGGGCAGCTCACAAAGCAAACATGCTCGTGCAACAATCTACACGCATTCATGAAATGCAGCGTCAGTCAGTTTTTCAAAGCTTTTCCCTCTCAAAATGTTTTGCTTGCACCACTAACCGTGTGCGGACGAGCGATCATCAGCGACACAAAGCACGAATTGCACGGCCGGTGAACGACGAGTCAAAGCCGTAAAAACTTTCTTGATTTCATCAGTAGAATCGACACAGCACCGTTTCTGCGGCTCCTTCACGTCCTTCATGCCGAGTCTCATAGCCGTGCGAATGAACATATCCACGAATCGGCTGCGATAATTTACATTTACGAACAATTTGGAACTTGGCGAACCAGGCGTAACCGAAAAACAGCAAACTTCATCTGTTGCATACGCCATACGCTCGCAAAACACGGGTTCCTCGTGGCAGTAGCGGCATTCATGAAGCAGTAATTAGCAGGAATTTTTTCCGGAACAATTTTACAAAAATATATCGTTACTGTTGACGAATTTGTGTCTGACGCGTGTTCCAAGTTAATTTTTACAAAAGTTTTTTATAAATTGCTCACTGATTTTGAACAGTGATTGTGAAACACAGCAATATACAGGGTGGGCCAAAAAAAGGTTCCATTTTCAAACTGCTGTCACTGGCTGGTGTTTCAATATTATGAGCTGAAATTTTCAGCATTGATAAAACATGTGATGCCATTTGTCTGACAAAATTTTTTTCCAGTTTGGTCAAGTAGATTCAGTTTTACAGCACAATGTTTAAAAATTCCCAAATTTTCAAAAAAAACGGATTTTTAACCAAGAATTTCACAACAAATCATTGCTCATAGACATCCAAATAATCATCAAGGTTTGTCGTCCGGCAGCGGCTGGATTCCATACTGGCTCGCCTCGTCGATTTTGCTGGACTGCGCGTGAACATTGCGACCACAATGTCTTTGAATGCAGCAGCAATCGATGGTCGTAAAACACGTTGCCATGCTCAAAAACAGATTGGTGTGCCACCAAAAAAGAACGGACTTCGTGGTTGGCAAATCCTCGTGACGACCCAAAATTGAATTTTATGCGAAACTGGCGAGGCGAGTCACTGCAAAAAAACTTTCAGATTGCTCCCACCTAGGGGTGGGTCGGTATAAAAAACGGTTTTTTTCGGTATAAAAAACGGTATAAAAAACGGTTTTTTATACCAGCGCCAAAAAATGGCCAAAATAAATTACCGATATTTTACCGCGTAAATTTTGGTTTTTTCCCGGTTTTTTATACCGCCGAAGGACCCAAATTTCAATTTTTGAAATCACTCAAAATGCACTGTATTCCGCATGTCCATTTCAATTTTCATTTTCGCCACTTCATAACTTGATGTTCCGGAGAACACAATTCACGCTCTTGGTATAAATAAAGCACCCTGAGACCCGTGTCAAGTGTTGCTGGCAACAGCACGGAATCGTTGCTGTCAAACTGCGACAGCACGGATTCGCAGTCCCCGTCGGCAGCGTCAGCTGCTGCCACTGAGAACATTGCTGCGCTTGCATCGGCAAATTGTGTGGACAGCTCTGATGACGACTTCACTGATGATGATGGTGACGGCTGCATTGATGATACTCATGATGATGATGATGAATAGACAAAAATCGGGTGAATTGCTTATTTTTATTCAGTCAAATTTCCTGAAATTTTGTGTCTTTGAACTCGGAAATTGCTCAAAGTTTTGTTGGTGATGTCGTCGTGCTGTTGTACTGATGATAGTGACCCGAATCTCCATCTGATTTTTTTTCTCTTTCAATTTTGTTCTTGGTTCACTTCTTTCGTCTGTGCGGGTTCGTGATTCTTTTTGTCTTTCGGTGATCTTTTATTTAGAAACGCGGTGAAATTGTTGTGCAGTTACATATCTCTCGATCGTGTCAGTTCAATTGATTTGCATGTATCACATTCCTTGCTGTTTCAAATATCAATCTGTCTTGCGTTAGTTTTTTTGTTTTAAACTCGCATCTGATAATTTTTCTGATGCTGCATTCTCTCTAAGCGCCACCGATTCAAATAAAATCAAGATTGGGATACGTTTCCATTGAAACACATACCGTTTCTGGCTAGAATTGTGGTCTTTTACTCATTATTCAGCGGTTTGCGTAAAATCAGAGTACCAGAAATTGTCGCAATCACAAGATTCTTCAAATACTGGGTCGGTAAAAAAACCGGGTATAAAGAACCGGACGCGGTATAAAAAACCGTTTTATATACATGGATTTGAAAAAAACCGTTTTTTACCACCCCTACTCCCACCAGATAGCACACCAGACCCGTTGTTCTGCTGTCCACTTAACTATGACGAAACTGCAGAAAACTGAAATTGAAACACTGTTTTTATTCAAACCGAAGAAAAACTTTTCAAAAGAAACAAATTAACAGACAGAGCAACACACGAAACAAAAAGTCAACTGAACAATTCTTTCTGTCGCAGTCGCATGGCTGCTGACTCGAGTCCGTTGTGAAACATCAGAATTTCGCTCGAGCTGCTCAAATGCAATTCAAGTGTGAAACCTTTCCACTCTGAGCGCATGATTTGAACTATCAATACCCCGGGTATCCAAAAAGACCCATTTGTCACCTTCGCAACAGTTTCAAAATTGAATCACGCATCTTGATACTATTTTTTTCTTGCACTCATTTCAGTCAATTTGTTGATTTTTCGAGCTTTTTAGAAAATTTGCCACAGTGAGTGCTAGGAATTATATATCGAAAAAAAATTTTTGTCAGTAAAATGGCATCACATGTTTTATCAGTGCTGAAAATTTCAGCTCATAATATTGAAACACCAGCCAGTGACAGCAGTTTGAAAATGGAACCTTTTTTTGGCCCACCCTGTACATACACTAGATAGATGCTGCTTCATGAATGCCGCTTAAGAACAGTAACATTCGTACTCCAACAGCGATCTGAGTGCGTCGTGCACTTTTGCATCGTTCGTGATCATCAGCATCGCCCAGTTGTCCAATCGTGCCCCCCGAATGTAGCACAACTGTCGTCTCTGCCACCCCCCGTCGCGATTCACGTCCACTGTTGCGTTGTTCTGCAAAATGACAAGCGTCTCTATCTTCTGGAAAAAATTTAAAAGTTTGACATAAAACTGTTGAGAAAATTCACTCCAACAAAACAAAAAAGAACTAATGCCACGATACAGGTTTAGTGAGCAACTAGGAAAGATAAGGTAATCCGCTGTTTCAAGTTATGTCGTATATTGGCACACTACGACACGGCATATAGTCCAACACCATAACATATCCAACTAGCTATAGCTGATTGGTTGATGCATGCATTCTGTGCATGAATTGCTGTGGAGGCAGAGTTGGTTTGCATAGAGTTCATGCATCACGTGACCATCAACCAATCAGCTAGTTGCATATGTTAGACTGCAGAAATGTTGAAAAAAGAAGGCTCCGTTCTCGAATCCATTGAAAAAAAAACCGAAACAGAAGCGACTTTTGCATATGAATCTGAATACAGAGCAGGAGATTGCCGTATATGAGACGAACCGCATAAACGGCCTTCGGCTGCGGCAGCACACGCGCCTCGACCTGCATCGGCTCCGCATCAATCGCAAGGCCGGCCTCCTTCAGGAACGCGTTGTTCAGCAGCTGCATGTTGTGCACTTCGTTGTGCAGCTCCGACTGACGCTGAGGCGGCTTCAGTGCGCACTTCTAGAAAGAAAGCAACAGACCGCAGAATTGATGAACTGAACGTGCAGTGAGAGCACTGTAGAAACTGCAATGCCACTGTGCTTTCTCAGTAGTTCACGATTTTGAATGTAGCACAAAAATATAATCACGGGGGGGGGGGTGTTGGTGGGCGCCTCCGTCGCAAGCTGAGCTCCTTGGTATTCCGGCAGGTGCGTCCCTGGCATCCGCCTCACAGCGGTGCTAAACGCGTAGCATTTTTTCGCAGGAAAAGCAGCCATATGACTGTCATGCAGCTCTCGGCGCAACGCCGAGCTGATAAAGGCGGAAACACCATTTAGTTTTTCGTGCGTACGCACAAACGTCGTTCTAAATCCCGTGCGCAACGCAAACTAATCGTGTCCCTAAAGCATTAAGATAGCACACACGACACGACTAATCTAAATCGCGTGGCCATTTTTTACGTGTCGTGTCCGTGCGTACGCACAAATAACTAATTGCTAAACGCGCCTTAAGAGTTACAACACTCGCCAGCCGCAAAACAACAACCAAACATGATCACGCATTAGACCATCAGATCCGTAGAAGTTTAGACCAATTCGAAAGAGTTTTTTATCGTTCAGCATACTCAGAGCGAGCTGGAATAACGTCACTTGGTCACGCAAAATATGAAAACAACAGTGTCGTAGTAATCCGTAATAAGTCAAACCAAACCACAGCATTTATTAAACCCGTTTTTTGGTGTCGCACGCGAATAAAAACAAGACAAAAAACATTCGTATCAGTTGTATAGAAGTTCAGCCAACCTTGATGATATCGGCCGCCAGACCCGCCTGCTTCAGCAGCTCAATTCGCTGGTTCGGCTGAATCGAGCAAAACTCGACCGGGTAAAACGAATACGAGTTCGTCTTTCGCGTTGTCCGCTGCTTGATGCACGGCAAATGCGGGAACCTAAACAACAGCAATATTGTTATTTTATTCACAGTTCTGCTTTAGACACAACCGACCTGTTAAATGGCATTCATAAAACAGCATTTGATGACACGCAGCTCCGTTGAAGCATAGCTGTGCGTCAAGATAAAGATTCATGAATGCCGCTTCACGCCCATTCTGGCAGGGGGTCTGCACGCCTCGGCGCTCTTTACTAATGCGTGGCCCTACACAAAATAAATGGCCCTACACAAAATAAATGGCCCTACACAAAATAAATGGCCCTACACAAAATAAATGGCCCTGCATAAAATGAATGGCCCTGTGATTTTTGATCTGAGGTTGCTTGCAATGAGTCATTGTTCGTTCCTAATCATAAACCTAATTCTAAGCCAAGCCCTTTTGACAGTGAAAATGATCAATTCGATTTTACGATAATCCCTTCATTTTGTGTAGGGCCATTTGTCTTGGGCCAAGCATTAGTAAAGAGCACCCCCGCCTCTTCAGTCTTCAGGTCTGCAGACCAAATAAGCCCCACCACACCAAACGACGGCAAGCTTTGGCGTATTTGTTACGCTAATGAATTATTCAACCAATCAAGAATAGAGCAACATTTGGACGAAAAGGTTCGACGTTAACGGAAAGTCCAAAGATCCAAGGCAGTCAAGTGTGCAAAACTACAATAAGGAAACACTCACTTCAGCTGCCGATTGTATTTCTCTTTGAAATACTTCGTTATCGAGTAGGAAACGCCGTCACACTCGAATCTGAAACAATGACAAACGAAAAAAATCGTTTTTTTTGCTGCAAAGCTTCGTATTTCTTTTCATAAGCGGCCGATCAAAGAAATTTATAAGTTGCGAAAACGTGATGATAAAATTCAAATTAATGAAGCGAAAATATAACAAGAACCACAAAAATGCAACCAACGTTTCGCAATCGGCTGATTTCATCGACAGCCCGCACGCCTCCACCGTTTTGTCAACGTCTGTGTTCGGGATCAAAACTCGAACCGCAACGCCTGTGCAAATCACAACTTTTCGAATGTTCTTTTCTTTGTCTCTTTTCTTGCGGAAACCCTTTATAGGGCAACCCTAGCAAAATCCTGATCCTAATCTAATCAGCTTGAGTACAAATTGTCTGTAGGCTCGCTGACGTTTTACACGTGCACTTTACTATGAGTTTCTGATAAAAGCCACAAACGTGAGAACCATACCAGCGATGTGCTTCGAAATTTGTTCCCGCTTCGCATCGGCGCCCGATCCGAAAAAGTCGAACTGAGCCAATTCGTGGACGCTGCGCACGCGCGGCTGAAGTTGCGCCACCAGGTACTCCAACATCGAGAGCTGCTTGAAGAACGGCGACTTCTTCACTGAAAACAGCTGCCAGTTCATCTTTGAACCGTAAACATGCTGACAATTCGCATTTTACCGGTAAAAAAACGGTATTTTTTCGATGTCAACCCTAGTAATAATTGCTGAATAATACGGAATTAAAGTCGTCTCTAAAATACGATACTCTGAAACTGAGTCAAGTCTTCAGATGAGCTCAATGAAAGCATCGCAAAGCCGATCACGATCATCGTGTGCAAACGTACAGTCCAACGACATCGCATAGACGGGCACCTTGCCGCGGCCCTGCACCAACTTCACGCTCTTCTGAATGCCAACACCGAGCTCCGCAAAGCCATTCAAATGCGAGCGTGCTCCTTTTCGGTAGAACTTGTTGCCGAACACCACATGATGTTCGCTAAAACATTAGTAGGAATCGATGGGGACAACTGCTGAATGCAAGTTGCTGATTTGCTGCAAATGAACTGCGCGAGAGTCGAACTGAGCGATCAGAGGCCAATCGGTTGGTACAATCACACAAGAGTTTATTTAACTCAGAGAAACGATTCCGAGCCAGATAGACCTGTGCTTCAGCGCGGGATCCTACCGGTGCGTGCCATGGTGTGGTGAGCCATGGTGCACACACACTGCCGCACAATCTCCGTCAGACGTGCGTGTGCAGCCCAGGGCGGCACGGTTCTCCCCACCCGGTATGATATGATTCGAAAACAAGCGCGCCAAAATTCAGACAAGCACGGAAATAAATAGCTGAAAACAACAAACCTAAAAAAGATCTGCTGACTGGTCGCCATTTCAAAGAACTGCAACGTGGAGCGGTCGCGTTTCGCCAGATCCGGATCCATTTGACGCCGAAGATCGGACGGTCGCATTTCAAAGTCCTCGGCGGCACCTTCGGCCCGTTTCACCGACAGTTGGAAGCCAGACACCTGTGTGAGAAGGGGGTCGCTTCGGTAGTCGACAAAAACACAGTCGACAATCTAGATCGAAATGCCGTTTGCCCGAGCAGCAACCGTGTACACATTGTGTCTCAAAAAGTACAATGACCCAAACGGCTCATTCTCGAGTAGGGATGGAGCCGGTTCCGGTCCGGATTCCGGATTCCGGCGCCTAAAATTGGATCCGGATCCGGTCCGGATTCCGGCAGAATTTTGCCGGATCCGGCCGGAATGGCCGAGACCCGCGAATTAACCAGTTGATTCCTCTGTTTCAGAGCTGTTTAATGGTTTGACAAATTTGTTTCGGTGCTTTGTTGGTTTTGTTGTTGTGCATTTGACATGTGATCAGTGAGCGTTTCTTTAGTTTAGTGTTCTGTTCAATGGTAATCGGTTCACTGCTTTTGTCTTGAGTGGTAAACTTATGTGCAGCATCGTCCACTTTAAAAAACGTGGCTGCCAGCTTTTGGCCGACGTTGTTGATGAACAATAGCAGTTTTTTTTGAAATCAGCCATCTTCGTTGGTCATATTCAGTTAGCTGTCAAACAGTTGCTTTTTTGTGAGCCCCAGAACACCAGAGATTTTAGCGACGTGTGTTACCGCGGGTGTGCGGGGTGCCGTGACCCCCTAAAACCCGATAACCCCCCCAACGACGAATCCACGAGACGACGAATCCATTTCAATGGTGTTCCCCGCCGTTTGCGCACTGAAGCAGCGCATCGAACAAGTCGATGCGAGTGGCATTGGTACGACGAAAAAACGCTGCTGACCAGCATCGACACACGCTTCCGTGGCCACGTACGTTGATCCGCGATTCAAGAATACTGCAGTCGTCTTCGAAAATGAAGGCGCGATTCGTTGTGAACTACTTCACATTGCAAAGAAAATCTTGAAACGACCGGGGAAGCCCAGAAACTGCGACGATACATCCGAGATCGCGAACAACGACGATGACGAAAGTGAACGCAAGCCCGAACCAAAAAAGAAATCGACTGGCCTCTACGGAGGCATCGAATTTCACGCTGCGCGACCGCGCAACCCGTCAGGCGAATCCAGTCTCGAAGACGAACTGCGCGGCGAAATGAATATGTACGAGTCGGATGATTTTATCGACGAACCGGACAAAAGTGATCTAATGCTAGACTTTTGGCGGCTGAACTCGTCTAAATACCCCAAACTATCGACAATCGCGCGCAGATACCTGGCACCGCTACCAACAAGCGTGGCAAGCGAACGAATGTTCTTTGAAGCCAGGCAGGTGTTTGTGTACAGCCGATCTCGTCTGTCAACTCAGAACGCCGAAAAGGTCATGTTTCTGAATGGAGTGTTGCCAGCACTTGATTATCCCTATGCGATGTGAATTTTGTCAATTGTTGTTGTAATTTTTGGTTGGTTCACGTGCTGTGTCTTGCTGATTTTGTTTCTGTGTTTGTGCTGTTTTATGCTGAAAATGTGATGAAGAAGCGACGAAATGTGCGTAGATGTTTTTTAGACATAAAAAGGCCATTCCGGCCCGGATTCCGGCAAATTTGCCGGATCCATCCCTATCCTCGAGTTTGTAGTTGTTTTCTGAGATACCTCCTTGTATGGTTTGTGCGACAGAAACCGCAAATTCAAAACAAAACAAAAACAAAAAAACAGGCAGAATATTTAGATGCACAATTTTTTGGCGACTCACCTGCGGGCGCACGTCGAATGAGGCAAACTTCTGTTTTGCCAGCTCCGGATTGCCGTACTGTGCGCTCATGAACTCAAGCAGTTCCTGTTTCGTCACGCTGAAGTGGCGCTGAAACAAAAAGAAATAGGATTCTCTGTCATACACGCTGAATTTCTGCTGACAACCAACAATAAAAGCAAACGCAACCGAAACTCACGGTCTCCCCTGGTTTCACGGCCAGCTCTTTGATCGAATAGCAAATGCGCCGACGATCATAGACCATACCGTAGAACGAGCCAAAGAACTGACGGAATTTGTCCATGGCGATCGTGGCAAACACCCAATACGACAACTCGCGCCGCTGTGTCCACACGTAGCTGAAGTCGTTTCTTTTTGCAAAAATTCGAGCCAGAAAACTTTTTGAAAGAGGCAGATTGGACAAACAAATAGTGAAATTTCTCTGAAAGTAATTCAATGATTCACATCGAGAACGACAAACAAACGAAATCCGATTCCACAGATGTTTTTCAAAAAAACTAAGTTGTATATTCACCTAACTGCAAAATTGACGCAAGTGTATGAACAAATTTTTAAGTGGACGGTGCAAATGGTTTGGTTTAAAATGTTCATGTTTTCTGGTAGTGTATTCTGTTCCTATTCTGTGCGACAAAAATAACTGTGTGGTTAATCGAAAAAATTATCTGATTGTCAGCCTTTTTTTCCTTTTTATATGCATAAACAAGCGTTTTCTTTCAGCGAAACCGAAATAAAAGACAAAAAGCTTACAAAAAGGCATACACCTAACACACACCGGGCTGCAAATGTTAGGTGTATCTGGAAATTATTATAGGTGTATGCACCCCAGCCCAGATACACTAAAAAAACACCTTGATCTATGCACATCATATTCAAAACCCCCCGGAAAATCTAAACGCAACTGTGGAACCGGGTAAGGAAGCAGACTGACTCATTCGAGGCGCCTCGAGTGACCTCTCGCAGCTGCTGCTTTGCACTGTTCAGCTCACAGATCTCCAGTTCGTAGCGAAACAGCGGCTCATCACTGATCTGAAACTTTGCAGCTGGGTTTTTTTCCCAAAAAGTCGGTTCTGCAATTTGCAGAAATTTGGCAAAAAAATTCTGCAAATAAAATTTGGTTTCTGCAAATTTCAAAAACATGACGAAAATGGGTTTTGTGCTTGTTTAATGTCTTTTTTTTGTGTTCTGAGCGTCATTTCTTAACGATGCTGAGAATTGCATTTGCAATTGCAAATTGCATCGTTTTACCGCAGAATTTTTCAAAGATTCAGAAAAAATAAGAGGAACACCATACCAAACCAGATTGCCAAACCAACCAAATCACCAATCATTCGATTCAAACTAAATCTAACAACACATCAATGATAATCAAATGAAAACCCTCATATGCTCAAATTCCGCAATCAAAACGATGGCTTTGGTAGGTTCGAGCGTTCGACGTCCTCAAAGGTGCAGCTCACTTTGTTCGGTTTGATTTTGTATCGCATCGCCTCTTTGTTTTCATCCCCAGATACTGCATGCTTGCCTGCAGTTGTACTCGGAGCAGGGAATTTGACTCATTTCCATTCGTCAGCGATACTGCCGTTGTCCGGCAAAATTGATGAATAAAACTGGTGCAGATACAGCAGATCGGCACTGCCGTGCGCCAGCAGCTGCTCAGATCTATCCATCTCAGACGGTAGAAATATTTTGGCAGCCTTGAGAACGCTGTGCTCGTCTTCGAATCATTGCTGAGATTCTCGACAAGCTCGACGACAAACTTGCGAACCTCCGCCAATGTCTTATTTTTTTGCATCTTCTGTCGTGTGGATGATGGATCAGGATCACTATCACTTCATTCTAATTCCAAACAGAAAGGCTAACAGCAAACAATAATTCGATTTGATCTGATTCTGTTTTTATTTTTCGAATTCGAAATACTCCGATTTTATTTACGAAGGCAAAACTAAACGCCAATCATTGCGCTACAGCAACCGCCGAAACAGCTGTTTAGGACAAAAAAACTATTTGAAATTTCTTCCATGTTGATGTGAAACCTCAGTCAAGCGCCAAACACAAAATGAATGTTGCAGAACCAAAGTTTGCATGCAAATCTGTTTCTGCAATTTGCAGAAATCTGCTAGAAAATTTCTGCAAACGCTCCAAAATTTCTGCAAAAAGCCGATGTTTTTCTGCAAAAAAATCCTGCTTTGCAGTGGTTACTTTCGGCCGGCCTCTTCGCATCTTATTGATCAGAGTTTTCGGATGTGAGATGGCAGCTTCAAACAATGATTAGCTAACAACTTGTGCGTCTTCATTTATCTTACGTTCGCAGTATGTTATTTTGCTGCAAACCTGGTGATGGTACAAAGAAAGACGTCTTCATTCGTATGACGTCACAACACCATCAACAACCAATCATATTTCTCAAAAGAAAACACCGACACTATTCTTCAGTGCGCACCACTCCACCACTAATGCCAGGCAAAGAACAATGAGCAAGGGCAGGCAAGGATCAACAGCAACTGCGGTGCTGGCCAACCTGGCGCAGCAGCCACGTCTGCGTGTTCAGGCGGACGCGTTCGCCGAGCGTGCCCGGAGCGACCTTTTTCGCCAGCACAACCGCCGGCTGCAGCTGCTTCTGCAGTTCTTCATCCGAGCAACTCTGCAAAAGAGACTTTGCAGTTGAAAGTATCCAAAAACTGGTTTGCGAAATCTCTGCCACGAAAACCTGGATTAAACTCCAACAACAACGGTGCGATGAGAAATAAATAAACAAACTCACGCTCTGCATCGATCGATTTTTCAAATCAATGCCGCTATCGTGTCGTTTGCGATCTTCGAAGTTCATCTTGCCGTTTTGCTGGCCAATGTGCCCGTTTGCAGCATGTTGCCTCACATCACTGCCGGGAGTCCCCAGGATGCGACCCTCTGATCGCGTCACCACATCCGCCGCGCCAACAACAATGCCGGGTGCAAGTTGATGTTGCTTCTGCCGTTGCCGTTGGCCTCTTCCACGTCCGGGCATTCTCACGGACTTTGGCAATGTTAAAAAGCACTTGGAATTGAAAGAACAACTTCAAATTGAGCACTTTTCCGCACGGCCGTTGTGCTATGCGTAA
This sequence comes from Theristus sp. LFF4_11, assembly GCA_030248135.1. Classification (NCBI taxonomy): domain Eukaryota; kingdom Metazoa; phylum Nematoda; class Chromadorea; order Monhysterida; family Xyalidae; genus Theristus; species Theristus sp. LFF4_11. The sequence goes on from JASANC010004426.1 coordinate 130,700, forward strand.
CGGGCAACCATTCCAGAATTTTATTCAAAAATACCTCTGTTTGGCTTTTGCTAAAAATTGACGCCTCGTTCGATTGGGGTTTTCTGTTTGAAAAACCGTTAGTAATTTTTGGACTGGCACTTTGTCCCGCAAAAGTATTTCCGTTTTCTCCATCCAACTAAGCTGCACAGTGCAGCTGCATCATGAAATTGAAAAGAAAAGAAAAGAAAACCAACTCACCTTTTTTGTTGTTGGCTGCGTTGTTTCAAAAGATGATTGACAATGGCACCGTGCCCGTGCGTGACCGTAATTATCAGTGAAGGCCAGGGAAACAGAATTTTCCAAGGTCAAAAATCGCTTGTCAAACCAACAATCTAACGGTTTTTTTGGTTTTTTCTTTGCGTTTTTTGATTTGTTTGATTTTTGATGAGAAAATTATCCGAAAATCCAATCTAAAAAACTAGGGTTCGATTTTTTTTAAATTTTAATTTAAATTAAAATTCAAAAACATTAAGCGCCATCAAAACTGCACTTTCTTCTTCTGAAAATGCGTTTAAAAAACAGACTTGAAAAATCAATGACGACGTCACGCACGACACGAAACAGCAACCAAAGAAAGTACGGTTTATTCATACAAAATTATACATTGTTTTGAGTTTTCGTTTAAGAACTTTTCGAATCTATCTCTATCTGACTGAGAGGTTTTTGTCGCAACGCTTCATTATGATATGCACCTGCCCCGCATCCGCATTGCTCATTGCTCATGATCCACTAGCGCGCGTGCACACGCTCCGCACTCAACATAAACTCGTTCAAAACGCAGTTATTTTTATTCCTGCTTCTTTAAAAAGGCTTGGCTTAGGTTAGGATTAGGTTAGGAACAGGTTCTGTTAAAGCTTAGGCTTAGGTTTGGCTTTTAGGTTTAGGTCCGTTTAAGCAATGTCCGAGAACCTCCAATTGTGGAGCGTGAGTTAACTGGAGCGTAATATCATAAAACGTGCCAACCGGTTTTTGTCGGTTGGGTCACGTGCGCCAGCCGACTAAACAACTATGATGCTAATGCTATGCAGGTTAACTGCCCGGGAATTCAAATGTAAAAACGTTGTCGCACATGTTTCAATCAGATTTAGCACAGCATTTTCTATCTTTTCCAATGGTAGATGCACTTATTTTTACACGCTTCACGCTCATTCTAAATATATTCGTTTTGAGCTTAGGGGTGTCATAAACAAGATAAGATTGGGTATTGCTTATGATTAGGTTTGCAATTTCTAAAGACTGTCAGTCAGTTTGTGGGTAAAACTCCCGTAACTCAAATTGAAAAATCATTGTTTTAGATTGCGAAATTTAATTTATTTGCCAGGTTGGTTGCGTGTGTGTTTGGCTTGGCGACAGAAAGCATGAGATGGAGAGATTACGGCTGTAGGAGAACTGAGGGAAGGAGAACTGAGCACGGAGAACTGAGGGAAGGAGAACTGGTCACGCGGAAAACTGAGTCCCACGCATGTGCCCTCAACGGAGGACTGACTCACCACATGTTTTTCTGGTTACATGCGAGTTTGTCTTCATCACTGTTGTTCAGCTTTGGTTTATTTAGAATTTTACGTTGTATTTATTAAACTGTTTAATAATATTTAAATCTTTTAATAAAGAAAAACATTTTCTATTTTCTATAAACCGTCCAGAATCATTTCATTGTGGCACAAAAGGAAAATCACATGAGCCTACATAACCAAGTATTGTAGCTATTTGCACTATTACCGAAATAACCTTTACCATTTCTTGTGTTCATTGTGTCTGTCCGACTTATCTTAGTCACACGCCCGCCACATGACCGTTCTATTTTGTTGATACTTATTCAATCTTACATTCTACATAAGTCAGACGTTTCTATCAGTTTAGTCACTTCGCCACTTCACCATTTTTTCACCATTCGTGTTTACGTCGTTTCACTTTTCACCAAGTCTAACCATCGTTTCTGTTGTTGTTTGCAATAAAAGTAACCAAGAAGAACTACATCTCCCGCATTTTTAGATAGGTATAAGTATTAATAGGTATAAGATAGGCATTAATAATAAATAGGTATAGGGACAGGGAACAAAGCCAAAAACGCATTTGGTGATCAGTTCTCCGGGGCCTCAGTCCTCCTTCCCTCAGTTCTCCGCCCGCGTGTGTGAGCTGTGACCAGTCCTCCGGGCCTCAGTCCTCCTTCCCTCAGTTCTCCGCCACCCGAGAGATGGGAGAGAATACAATGAATTATGAGACATGCATGACATTGGCGCAAAAGAAGACACAATGCAACTCAAATGGCGATTTTTCCATATCCACACATCACATCTACAAGAAAACCTGTTGAATGATGCAACAGCTGGATGGTTTGAAAAAACGGATGTGAATTGGCTGATCTGAGATACTTTTATTGACTGCACATGAACAGCAAACGATATGTCAACAAAGAAGAATCACATTTATTTTGTCTTTTTTAATTGTTCATTTGATGTGTTTGATTTGATTATTGTTTGAGATTTGTTGTTTTTAATAGTTGAAAATAGTTGCAGCAAAACTTGTTGCTATTTACCATTTTGCCAAACGCAAATCACATTGAGTAAACATATGAACAAAGCCTGTTTCAAACTATGTGCAAGATTCGCTCTTACTTCTTACTACAATAATGAGGCACAAACTTCTGAGCACAATACTCAGATCCGATGTTGAAGAGCAACAAATTTCGGTAAGTTCTCGTGAAGTCATTATTCTTATCGTTGAATTTCACCATCGCAAAACTGAAATTCTGTTGCATGCTCAAAAATTCAAGCCACAACTGAATAGTTTCTTTTGATTTGTCCTGTTCGCCATTTTCTTTTTTCTTGTTGGACAAATGTGGTGGAAAGTTTAACTGAATCTGGCAAATTGTTGGTTTAACAATACTCTCTGCTGATGTTTCGCTGTTGTTGTTCGAAGCACCGCCTAATCCGATAAAAGTTTTCAAGATTAACGCTAAACTATCATTTTGCGCCAGCCAGTCAATGAAGAGATAGTCGATGACAGAAATCTTCTGCAAAAACAACAAAAACGACACGGACTCCGGCAAGTTGTTGGATTTTATCAAAGCTGAATTACTGGCTTCCGGCGGCTGCGTTGTAATTTCTCTTTGACGGCCAGCTTTTCTATTGTCTTTGGTTATTTTTGTTTTTCGCTCATCCGCAGTCAACGGCTTATCCAACTGAACAATCAAGGATTCCTGATTCACCGTGTCGTTTGCTTCTTCTTTTCCAGCCGCATGTTGGAGGGATATTCTCCCAGTATGAACCGCGCACCGGCCGAATCGAACACTTTCACGCTGTTGCCTTTTTCTTTTTGTCTCTGAAAAACCTTCATTTTTGAAATTGTAAATGTCTGAACTGAACATAAGAAAACAATCATAATTAGTGTTACCTTTAGTTTTCGTTGATGTAACGACATACACTATACGACAATTTTCACCGTCTAGCTCGCTGTCCAGCACTCGGTCCGGAACAGGCACTATGAGCTTTCCGCGATGCTCATCTTTTTCCGACAAGTCGACTTTTCTGACGTTCATTAACTCATCTAGGCCATTCGTACAACAGTCTATTGTAGTGGCAATGTAATTCGAGTTGTTTGCCTTGACTGACGAATTGACAGAGACGTCTGGAGAAGTTTTCCCCACTACCCGCTGTTTCAGTTGACCCGTTTGACAGATTTGGACTTTTCGCGCCCAGTCGCGCCATGGCGAACACGGACTACCACTGAACGTGTTGACATCGCGGCTCTCCGGTTCATTCATGTTGAGATTATCGTTCGCTTGGAAGTTGTTTAATGGCGGAGTTGCCTGAAACACGTATACATAAAATTAATCAAGTCGGTGGCACCGTTGCAAAAGTAGAATAAACTGAATCGAGTTTAAAAATAGCCAAAGCAGCCAACTTTGTTGAACATGTTTTTCATTGAATCGCAGATGCTGTTGTTGTTCTCGCCGTTGCCGTTGGTATACTTCGTAATTGAAACATTCTGAAGTTCTTCCGTTTCTGTGCTATTCCTGTTTGACCGGGTCAGTTTATCTTGTCGTCCAATTTGGGAATCTTCTTGCTGTTTGTTTTTTCGAAACTGGTGCTCTTTGAACGTCAGGCGGCGTTCGCTCGCAGGAGTGGTCTCGAAATTTGGCCACCTCCCCGACTGACGATTTTTAGTATCTGTATTATTGTTTTCCCACAAGTTGTCTTTATTGGCATTTTTATTTGACGGCTTTTCTGTTTTACCAAGAGTGTTTTTGACATTTGTACGACTTCCTGAAAATGTTGTTGTTCTTGCTGGCGTTACTTTGTTGTCCGTATTCGGGTGTAAACCATAGATTTTCTCAATCACAGGCTGTCGTTTTGCCGTGGACGTCATCCTGGTTGTTCTCGTATCAAATAACGATTTCTCTTTGTTTGTGGTTTTCTTGGCAAAGGCGGTTTTCTCTCTGTCTCCATTGGCACCATTTTTTGCGTGTTCTTCTGAGTTATAACGACGGTTTACTTTAAATCCGGCGGACGAATTCTTTTTTAATTGGGAGTTTTCAAACATTTCTGTCGATTTTGATTTCTGATTAAAAATAGATTTCGCTTCAAAGTTGTTTGCAACATTAGCCGACTTTGTTGTGTGCGTTGTAGACGTTGAAGTCGTATGTGACTCTTTGCGTGTTCGAATAGTTGATTTTAATAGCCGAGTTGACTTGGTTGATCGTGATGAATATTTCGTGCGATTGTTTCCAGTTTTTGCTCTTCTGAAAAAAGTTCACGGTATCATTTTTATCGCACGTGTCCATCTTCGAATATGCGCAGATAGAGAAAATGTCTCATCATGGATAACGCGGCAATTTTAAATCATCAAAACTAATCGCAAGTTAACGTCAGAGTTTTGCAAGACGTCGAAAACCAGCCAGTGAAAATCAATTGCATTCACTTTAAAACGGTAGAAATGTAAAAAATGATGACGGCATAAAACAGAAAAAAACAAAATACCAGAAGCAAACCTGTCTCCAACCGAGTTGTCACCGAATCTGCCGTCATCACTCGGCGCCTTTTCCCTCCCGTTAGCAGCGTCTTCGTCGTAGTCGCTTTCCCAAGTGTTTTTTGTTTCCTTTTGTGCATTTTCAGCTTCTGATCGAACGTCTCCAC